>PISX010007324.1:0-89719 GCA_004024625.1 Mellivora capensis | reverse complement strand
CATGGGGAGATGGAGAGGAGAAGGGAGTTGAGGGAAATTGGGGGGGAGATGAACCATGAGAGACTATGGACTCTGAAAAACAACCTGAGGGTTTTGAAGGGGCGGGGGGTGGGAGGTTGGGGGAGCCAGGTGGTGGGTATTGTGGAGGGCACGCATTGCATGGAGCACTGGGTGTGGTGTAAAACTATGAACTCTGTTAGGCTGAAAAGAAATAAAAAAAAAAAAGAATGCAGAAAAAAAAAAAAAAGAAGTAGGCAGAGAGAGAGGGGGAAGCAGGCTTCCTGCTGAGCAGAGAGCCCGATGCAGGGCTCCATCCCAGGACCCTGAGATCATGACCTGAGCTGAAGACAGAGGTTTAACCCACTGAGCCACCCAGGCGCCCCTTGGAATTCCTGTGTATTAATACAGACAGCCCATGTCACAGAGCTGGCACTTAAAGGTGGTTAAATCCTGCTGGCTGTCTTCCCCAGGGCATGCTCCTTACGGCTTAGACCCTCAGTCCTGAGACTTACGCTTTCCAATTAACCCCTAGGATGGAGCAGGTTGTTCAAAACGTAGTTGGCACCAAGGATTTTTTTTTTTTTTTAAACAAAAAAGCAGTTATTTCCCCAAGGAACCATTCCCTAGTGTGTGCCTGGTAATAAAGAAGATCTCTTGATTATGCCTAATTTCTGAGGCCGGCTTCCCTTCCAGAGTAGGTGAGCTGCAGAAGCAGGAACTAGATGACGACAGGTATCCCTGTAGCCAGGAAAGAGGTGATCCGCAGCTGGTTTCTGTGTGTGTGTGTGGGGGTGGGGGGGTTGCTCCCACGTGCCTCACCTTGGCACGCTGGAGTTATGCCCAACACAACACTTACTGGACAGTCCTGATCTTGTCTCATTTCCTCACTAGACCCTCCACTTTTTCAGAAAAGAACAGGGTTTTGTTTGTTAGTATCCTCCAATGCCTATCACGGTACCGGGCATCTGATGAGCTTTCAATTAATGATGGGTGGATAGATGGACAGAGGAATGGAAGGAGGAGGGATGGGGAAGAAGGAGAAGGAAAAGAAGAGAGAAACTGACTTCAGGTCTACTGAAATATGAACTCCATTAAAAAACAGTGCCTTTGTCCCTTGAGAGCTACTGCTATATCCGAAGGGACTAAAACAGTGCCTGGCACTCACAGAGCCGAAATAAATATTTGTTGAATGAACAGATGAATAATTGAGTAAACGAAGCTGAGTTATCATTTGGAAAATTAGCTATAAACAATTCCTGCTCATTGACAAATCGAACTGCTCTCATATTATTTCCTGATCTGTTTATTCCCCCCAAATTATTAGGACAGTTTAATATTCATGTAGTTCAAAATGAAAGGTGAGGGACAGCAGCGAAAACGAGTGTCTCCTACGGGTCAAGCAACGTGCAAAGTTGAGGGACTACAAGACCCTGCTTCCTGTCTGGGAGCTACAAAGACCTAGCCTACACAATGCCTCACGCGATCCTAGTGGGGTGACGGCAGCAGGGGGACGAGGAAAAGGCACCCTCCGTGGCATCACGTTTTGCAGAGCAGGGCTGTGTCAGGCCAGCGAGCGTGTGCGCTCTGATAGGAAAGCAAAGTGACAGTATCAATTAATCCCTTCGTGATCCTAATGTCAGAAATGTAAGCCTTTTTATGATGCAGTAAAACTATCTTTATGGGTTTTTCCATCCATCTCATGTCTTGATATATTTTTTAATCAAAAAGGATAAGAACAAGAAGTCAAGTGGGTATAAATCTCTGGCTCATTTTTCTGGTTCTCTGCCCACGGAGAAGAGATGAGGCCTCTGGTGCCCCACAGAGAGTCTACAGTGCTTCCTGTCCTCCCTGGGAGTATTTTCCAGAAGGAAGCTTATTCCAGGTTTGGAGAGCCGGGCCTTGCTTTAAACAACAGATACATTCTCTAAAGACTAGGTGTAAATGGAGTCTCACTAAAGCAAACCTCACATCTCCAGGCACTTACACGCTTCTCATCTTGATTTCTGATGACAAGACCCAAAGAGTGTTCTTGCACAGAATGTGCAAAACGGCAAAGGGCACAAACAAGGAAATAAAAATTACCTGCAATCTGATCATCCAGAGGCTATTTTAAAATGCAGTCTTGGATTTTTCTTCCATGTTGTGACACAGATACATATTTTGACAAAAACAGGGTAACGGTAGAGATATTATGTAACCTGCTTTTATAGCTGATCTATCAAATGTCAGCCACATTTACTCAAGTTGATAGTCTACATTTTATTTACTAGTTCCCTGAGCATCCTGGGGTTTGGACATACCAAATTTAACAAGTTCTGGATATTGGACATTGACCTTGTTTTTGACATTTTTTTTTAAAGGAAGATTTTATTTATTTGAAAGGAAAAGAGAGAGTGGGAGCAGGAGGGAAGGGTAGAGAAAGAGGGAGAAACAGACTCCCTGCTGAGCAGGAAGCCTGATGTGGGATTCGATTCCAGGACCCCGAGATCATGACCTGAGCCAAAGGCAGACGCTTAACCAACTGAGCCATCCAGGCACCCTGGACATTTTCTTATCATAAACAATGATAAAACCTCCCGGTCCTCATCTCCAATAATTTCTTCGAAATGAAACGATGTCACATACACACACATTTTTAAAATTAGATACATTTTCTAAAATTGTGCTGCGAAAATGTTTTTGCCATTCATACGACCTGTAGCAAGAAGTGTCTACACGTTTATGTTTAGCATCACTGGTATATATATATGCCAGTGTTGAATTCCTGTTCTACTGTCCATTTTTTGATTGCTTGTGAAGATTTTTTTTCCCCCTATGTGAACTGGCCTCTGTGTTTTCTTCTTCAGCAAAGAACATCCATATTTTTTTCTTATTTATTTATCAGCAGCATTTTACATATTGAAATACTGGTCTATTATTTCTCATCTATGATACACATTTTCCCTAGAACAGTTTGTTTCAATATTTTTTTAATGGTGTTTTGTCTCCTCTCCTCATCTACCTTCCCAATTTTTCATTTGCAGTTCCTCTTATCTCCTTACCTGTCAGATAGTTATCAGTAAAATGACACTTAGGAGAGAAAAACGCCACTGTTCACTGCAGCTTTATCGCTAATTTATCTACTGAACGGTCAAAGGAATTTTGTTCACGGTGGCAAAATCCATCCCTTAGAGCAACCAGCAACCCAAGCAGAAGCTGTCAGTTAACACAGACATTGGTCCTATAGAAACCATACCAGTTGTCTCAGCAAAGTCGGGCACCAACCTCATTTAGGACAAAAAAAACTTTGAGTGACATGGAGGTCACCGACAGGGTCAAGAATTCAGAGTCCCTCATGGGATTTAGAACTTAGAACTTCTTGGTCAGTTAGGCCACTTTCTACACATTCAAGGAGGGTCTCACCCAATAGGGAGATATTAATCCATGGGTCACTTCCCCTAAAGAAAACAACTTCTTCTAGAAGAGAAACCAGAGCTAAAAGATCCTTGTCCCTATTCGGGGGCAGGGAAACGACATGGAAAGCCGGCTCCATTGCTCCCCGCAGTGACAACTCCGACAGGCTGAGTGCTGGCGCAGCTCCCAGATGGCGGGGACGAGTACGGTGCCCTCTCCACGTGATGCTGGGAAATCAGCAAAACAGAGACTGTATGTGAGACAGGAGAGGGCTTCCAAGTTCTTGCAGCTAACCAACCACTGCAACACGAGAAACTCACCGTTTATCTTCTGTTGACATGCCTCTTGTGTTCCATTTATGAATTTCGTTTCTCCACTACTACTGCAACAGTTTAATCTTTTTGAAAGTCTTGGCGGGTCTGCATTAGGTTTGGCTCACCCTTGAGCTAGGGTTAAAGGTGAACTGGTATCTTCCCAGGGGCCAGCAACATGGCGGCAGGGAGCGTGGGGAGAAAGGCCCCGGTGGAAGGTCAAATTCAGGGGCCCTCTCCCCCTCCTCAGAAAAGGCATTTGCACTCCACAGCCACCCTGGAGATCCGAGATTCCATTTTATCAGTTGAGAATGCTTTCCTGCACAGCTGGCAGTCCAGCAAAGTTTGGGGATATGCTGGTTTAGGGGGGATGGGAGGGCATGCAAAGCTGGCCACTGAGTTCCCACGTCCAGAGGGCTGAGCAGGCAGCAGGGCATGGATAGCAGAGGCAAGGATGGAGAGGAGGAGGAGAAGGCATTGGAGAGGCAGGCTAGAAATCAAGAGCCAGAGGGGGCCAGGTAAGAGTGGGTGGGGTGGTAGCCAAAGCAGCTGAGGGAGGGGAGTGTTCCCAGATCCTGGATTCTTCTAATGACCACTGACACTCTTAATTATAATTTAGTGCCACGAGGCACTAAAGCTCCTGCCTTGTTAAAAAACAATTAAATTATCTTCACTCTGTTAAACTGATGGAGGCAGATAGTGGGCCACTGGCTTTTAAAATTCTCTTCACCAGCAGGGAGGACACACCAACGGGCTGGCGATCTGGAGAGGGTGACGCTCTGGGAGAGAGTTCCAGTCTGCACCTGGGCCCAGTGGGGCAGTGCGCGCACCCTTCACGGGAGTTTGGCACAGTGAGACCTACAGCCCGGAGGGCTGCAAGTTTAGATTCCCGGTAGTCCTTGAGCAGTGGAAAGCCATGGTCGGGGTCAATCAGTACAAATACACGTATCTCTGGGCTGTAAATGGGACACCTTCCAAAGGTGCTCTTCACCAAATACAGGAAACAAAACTGAGATAACGGACAACGTGGGGAGAGTCTGATAGCCCTGGTTTAAGAAAAAATTAGCTGAATTTCCATTGTTCCTCTCACCTTATCAAACAATCTTTTCTAATAAAATCAATAAATATTTATGGGGCTAGGTGCTACAGGGGATACAAAGAAAAATGAGGCATGGTCTCTGACCTTGAGGAGTTTCTACATAATGACTCTTTCAGAGACTTATTTTTTGGGGCTACAACCAATGTCATCATGATTTAAATGCAGGAACAGGAATCACTCAATAAATCTTACTGTGAATCATACTTGGAAAACGAATAATGTTTCTGGAAAACAAATGTTAAAGGATGATCAATTCCTCTTTTCCAACATCTCAGACTATCTGCATCTCCTGGTGGGGCTTAAAGAGCCCAAGGACCCTGCCATCTTGAACCGAGCTGGGGGAGGACACGCAGGAAGGCTCTGCGGGGCGCGTACTGGAGAACACAAACGTAGGAGAGGGTCCAGGGCCTTGCTGGCTTTACCAGTCAAGCATCATGGTTGCCTTTACTCTCCTTCTCCCATATTTTTAGTTAAACTTGCCAGCAGGATGCCGAGTCAGGGCTAAAAGCCACATCCCCAGGTGGTTACTCTTGTCCAATCCCAATCTTTCGTACACACCCATTTTGGCTTGTTGTCACTCCACTGTGACAAAAATCCCCTCACCCACAGAAACCAATGAATCTTCTCTTTATTATTATAAAAGTAATACATATTTGTTGCAGAAAATGAAAATACAGAGAATTGAAAAACTAATAATCCCATGAGTTAGAGCTTGGTGCTGTCAACATTTTAGTGGGTATTCAGCGACTTTCTACAGCTTAGATGCTCAGTTGTTGGTGTTTTGAATCTTGTCCTTAATTCTATCAAATCATTACTCGGAAACTGGGTTTTCAGTTCGACCACCATCCAAACTCCACCATCAGCTCAAACACCACACCACCCAACACCGAGCCCCCCCCAGCCCACACCTCCCAGTTACCATAGCAACACGTCCCTCGGTACCCCCCCACCCCCACCCGTGCTCTCGATCCCCCAGCATGGCTTTAGTTCCCACCCAGGCACCTACAACACTACTTGTTTCTGTGTCTTCCTGGAGGGGTGGGAGTGAGGGGCGGATACAAGCTCCAGCAGAACAGGGATTTTCACCGATTTTGTTCGCAGCTGAGTCCCTCACACCAGGACAAGGCGGTACCGAAGGAGCCAGCCCTAATGACCTCAACACCAGCAAATGCTCTTCTGTTCCGGCACGGAACTGCTGGTAACAAACACCATCATCCCAGGTGACGGCCGCTGCAGGTCTGCCGCTTCTGTGGGCAGAGCAGGGACAGGAGAGAGGACTGAGACCTGGCCGCCGGCGCTGGCCCAGCCGCTCCCCTTCCGGCTGAGCTGGAGCCTGTGCCTTGGTCTTGTCACTGATGTGAAAGAGAGGCATGAAGGCTGTGATGCCCAGTGGTTCCCCCGTCTCTTTGCGCTTTGACAGTCTACAGACTTGGCAGAGAAAAGAACATGGAAGCCAAAGAAAGCGGGGTGTAGGTCTGACGGCGACCCCACTGCCACCCCACCCAGTCCTCCCCCTTCTGCTGGCTCAGCACTTGACAGGTTACTAAGTGCTTTCATTTAGATGCTCTCATTAATTTTATCTATTAGCTAATCAGCCCAAGAATCTCAAACGGAGCATCAGAATCAAACACAGAGCATTCCCAGGATGCCGTGACAAAGTCAGCAGGAGTAAGCAGAACCGAAGGGGAGAGCTAGCCAGAGAAAGACAGAGAAACTCCGTCAATGAGATTAAATGTAACTTCAGGAGGAGGGAGAAAAACAGCACCGAAAGGCAGGGGAGCTAATTTTCACATAATTCATCCAAATCCTATTTAAATACTCCTCAGGCAACCATCACGCTCCACGAGTCCCACAGGGATTACAACCCCCCCCACACCCCAAACTAGCTGTATTTATTTAATCCCGGCACTTCCTCCTCCACCCCTCTGATGGAGAGGATATAATTAGCTGGTATCCCAGGCTCCCTCCCCCCTGAACTTGGCTTGAGCGTTCCAGGATCCTCAAGAAAACTGGGACCGAAAGTTCTGTAACTCCCTTAGGAGGATATATCTAGATTCCCATGGAATCTGTTTACTGGGTTATATAACTCTGCTCTTATTGTAATTCTGTGAATTTTATCAAAAGGCTAGATCTGAATGGCAGACACAAATATTCCTTCCTACATTCTCTCCAAGTGAATGACCGCAGCCTGAGTTGATTCTCCAGTCCTTCTAGATTGCTAAAGCTTGCAGAAGCAAACGACTCATTTTCTTTTTTTTAGGAGTGCTTTAGGGCAACAGTAAACTTATGCTCATCAAATTCTTCACTTGTTCACCCTTCATCCATCCAACAGATAACCACTGAGCATCTCCCATCAGCAAGACACTGATCTAGGCAGTGGGGGTAAGAATCTCATTGCAACTGGAGAGAAAGGTACAATTCGCTTACATCAGGGGTTAGAAAGCTGCCTCCTGGCCTCGTCGTCCCAGGTGTGCTGAATTCCCTGGACCCCACTCCAGGTACAAACTACCACCAATTCCCCTCTCTGATTTATATCAGCCTGATGGGCTGCTCGGTGGCAGCCTCTTCTGAGTCCTTCTGCCCAGGACACACCCCTCTGGATGTTTTCCTGGCTCATGAGTTACTCTGACCAGGACGTTTGGGGAGCACTTTGGTTTTACTTTTATTTTTATTATTCTTTAACATCTTATTTTTTCAGTGTTCCAAGATTCACTGTTTATGTACCACACCCAGTGCTCCATGCAATCCGTGCCCTCCTTAATACCCACCACCAGGCTCACCCAACCATCCACCCCCTTCCCCTCCATAACCCTCAGTTTGTTTCTCAGAGTCCACAGTCTCTCATCTTTCTTCTCCCCCTCCAATTTCCCCCAACTCCCTTCTCCTCTCCATCTCCCCATGTCCTCCGTGTTATTCCTTATGCTCCACAAGTAAGTGAAACTATATGATAATTGACTTTGGTTTTAAAGGCCTTTTCCTCCAGCTGCCAAGCTGGGGACTCAGCGAACACGCCCGTCCATCTCCCAGGGCCAATCTACCTATGGAAGAGGGGGGTTTTGAGAAGGTGTTGCCAAGGAAGCTGTCCTTGTGCCAGTAATAAGAGGTTGCAGAGTAAAAGGAAAACACTCCCTGAAGTCTGGAAAATAAGTCTGTTTCTGACCCAGTGCTTTAAGAAAGCACATTCAGAATCTCTGTTCTGCTACTGACTCCAAGACCATCACAGGTGCTTGATTTAAAATTCTGTGTTCTATGGGACGTCTGGGTGGCTCAGTTGGTTGAGCGGCTGCCTTCGGCTCAGGTCATGATCCCAGCGTCCTGGGATCGAGTCCCACATCGGGCTCCTTGCTCATCGGGGAGCCTGCTTCTCCCTCTGCCTCCGTCTGCCAGTGCTCACTCTCTCTCTCTGACAAGTAAATAAATAAAATCTTATAAAAAATAAAAAAATAAAAAATAAAAAATAAAATTCTGTGTTCTAGTTTTCCCTATCCAGAAAATGGAGCTAAGGCTCCCCCTCAGGGTCCCTGCCAGGATTCAATGCTACCTTTGCTGAACATTTACTATGAGGGAGGCAGCCTGGGAAGCACTTTACAAATAGAATCTTGTTTAATCTAGTTGTTCAACCTCATGTCAGCCCCAGATCGCTGTACCAGTGAGGGTTTTCTGTTTGCTGGAAAGTTTTTCTGGAGCAACTAGGATAGTTATGGGCTTAACTTCTTCAATAAATGCACAACAGTCAGTGAATGTCAAACAGGGTTGGACTGCATATCCGGAGTTGTGCTGGCCATGTGGTTACTTAATATAGTAGCCACCAGCCACTGGTAGCTACTTAAATCTACATCAGTCAAAATCAGATTAGATTAAAATTCAGTTCCTAGGTCATACCAGCTGCATCTCAAGTGTTTAATGACCAGTGTGGCAGTGCCCACCTTATTGAACAGCGCAAATATAAAATATTTCCACCACTGCAGAAAACTCGGTGAGAACCGGGGGAGGTAAAATGCATATAGAAGGAGAAATGAGAAAAGTCCGCCCAGGGGTAGGAGGGTTAATTCCACAGACGCTTTGTGCAATATCAGCAGGTTTTCAGTAATTTGGCAGGGCTAACAGGGTGACGCTCTTCTCATCTGTGGGCTGTCCCGGCCAAGTGCTCTTGGGGCATCTGGGTGGCTTTACAGGACAGCTTGAGTAGCTGTGGTGATTTAAGAGTTTAGATCTTTTACTAAGTAGCACAAATCGAATTAAGACATTTATTAAAAAGGCTTACTTTTTACGTAAGACAAACCCACTAGGATAAACCCAATGGCTCCCTTACCCTATGCCCTGACAATGTCAATTCTGATAGACTAGCGCCAAGGAGACACACCTCAAAAATAAATCCCGCACTAACCATCAGGACTTGGGGAAATGCTCTTCAGTATTCTCAGATGCAAGGAGTCTTCCTCTAGGTATAACCTACTCTACACTGTACAGGCTCTGGCCTGCTCCAGCCTCCCTCCCGCCCATAGCCAGTGCTCCTTGTAAAACGCAAATATGATCCCGTCTCCCAACTTCAAATTTTCACAAAGCACTCCACTCCTAGGTTACTTATCAAAAGCCCTTGGCTTAGGCTACTATCCCCTTCATAATCTGATTATGGTTTGCCAAACCCACCCTTACTCCTCTGCCCCAGACCTCTAACTCCCCCTGTTCCATTCAACCCCCCAGAGGAAGCCTCATTCAGTCACTTATTCCTGGAAAAAGTATTAAGCACTCCTATGTGCCAAATATTCTGCTAGGTTCTAGAGATATGACAGCAAAGGAAAAAAAACACATACACACAAGATCAGACCTCTACCCTCAGGGAGTTATGTTGTAGTAGGACCAGATAGACAACAGGTTAATAAATATATTAAGATACATAATATGCCAAAGGGTGACAGAAACCCAACAGTTCTGCCTACAGAAACCCAACAATGGGTGGGGGTAGGGTACTTTCTTATAGTTAGACATTATTTTCTCGAATCCTTTGAAATTGTCATTGACCCATTCGTTCGTTCAATAGACTTTTATTGAACACTTACCATGTGCTGGGAAGTTTCCTGAGCACTGTGGCCATGCGAGCAAACAAGATGATGCTCAGGCCTGACGGAGCTTACAGTCTCGTGGTAGAGAGGGATAACGAGCAAGAGGACACTGTAGTAGCTCAAAGGCAGGGGCTGAGGATAATGGAGGTGAAAACAGGTGGGAGTACACAGATGGTGTGGGGCTGGTGGTGGTCCCATCTACACAGAAGGTCACTACACTGGGACATGCAGAGACGGTATGTGCATGTTTTCTTGTTGGCTGGAATGCACTTTCCCCACCTTGCGCATGTGGCCACTTCCTCCTCTGTTTCCTCCACCAAGCCCTGACTACGATGGTACTTTCTGGAGCTTTTCTGACTCTCCCCCGACTGAATTCTCTCTGTACACTCCAAGTATCTTGATTCATCTAGTATCATACAATAGGACATTATGCATTTAGGCATGTTGGTTCCATAGGGTTCAAATTCCTGAAGACCAGGGACTGTGTCCTAGCCATCTTCCTTTACTCATTCTAGAAGCCTTCATGGAACACCAGCTACAAAGCTTGCCCAGCGTCCATACCACAGGGAAGGAGAGGACACCTGTCATTTTGTCCTTATTTGAGAAACACTTGCTTTCCTGTCCTCGCTCATCCACAACAAAGCACTACTGTGCCATTTAAATAAAATCATGTGTGCAAAAGTGTCTGAAATGGCACGAAGAACACGAAAACTTCTCCATAAATAGGAGTTGTGGCTATATGAATTATTACTAATCTCAATCAATTTGTCTGCCTGGTCCAGTCCTGTCGAGTACAGCTCTCCGGTATGTTACGGGAATGCTTCTTCGTTTCGTCTCTATGTTAGGATCAAATCCTAGCACGGCCTGACTACTAAACCGGACCGTGGGCGCTACAGTCCCTGGGAATCCTGTGCAACTTATCTGCTCACTTACAAGCTCACATTCGAAGGCGCTGCGGTGACTCGAGGTGGTTACTGGCCCCCTGCCTCATCTCCACTGCTCTCAGTTTGGGTGGAGATCCTCTGTTTTCAAAGCCCCTAAGTGCTGACATTTTCATGGCTTTTTGCACCCCCCCACCCCCCACCCCCCCACCGCTGCAGAGCTGCCCGGCCTCTTGAGTCTTCTCTGCTGTTCCATTCTTCAAATCCCTGCCATCCACTCCCCACACACTCTTCCCTCAATCCAAGTTTCTTCCCTCGTGTGTTCCCTGTAGATCGTCCATGAGAACATGAAAAACACCTCAGCCGCTCAGCCAGACAAAACGGAGCCTGGCACCCCCACATCCCGTTTAAAGGGCTGTGAGGCCCCGGGGCGGGGTGGGGGCATGCAGATATGTCTCTGGGACTCGCAATGTTCGCTTATAAAAGGGGATAGCATCTGCTTTCAACGGCTGCTGAGGGGATGGACTGGTCTTAATACCACCAGGTCAGCGCACGGTCTCCCAAAGCCTGAGAGCATGAGAACGCTCTTTTCTGCATAGCCAGCCGCTTACTACGTGTGGTTACATAGATGCAGCTCCAGATTTATTAAGTAGGCACGAGCACGAGCTGTTGCCTTTATACGAAGCCATGTGTGGGCAGGAAGACCGAGGTCAGCTGACCTGCCCCTGCAGAGGGTCAGATGGAACCTCTGCTGAAAACAGTTAAAAAGATGAATACAGGGGCGCCTGGGTGGCTCAGTGGGTTAAAGCCTCTGTCTTCGGCGCGGGTCATGATCCCAGGGTCCTGGGATCAAGCCCCACATCGCATTGGGCTCTCGGCTCAGCAGGGAGCCTGCTTCCTCCTCACTCTCTCTACCTGCCTCTCTGCCTACTTGTAATCTCTGCCTGTCAAATAAATAAATAAAATCTTAAAAAAAAAAAAAAAGCTGAACGCGTGTTCTCAGCTAAGCTCCGCTAGCCAGGGCTCAACAATTTAAAAGACAATTGCTGGAAGCTCATTTCAAGGTGAGAGGAAATTCCGAAGAGGAAAGAATCTTCTCAAAACTTACTTCTAATTACAGTGTTGGTTGGTTGCCTTTCCCCTGAGCTCAGCTCTTTGTCCATAAGGGGGAAATCACACGAGGCTTTGCCTAGGCAGTAGGCCACTTCGTCTACACTGGAACTCAGTCATGGGTTTTCCACTCCCATTCGTGTGCCCAGCATTGGGAGAGTCTGAAAAGCTCTTGAAAAGTTTGAATTCATCTTTTTGGCCAGCGCTGCCTGCGTACATGAAACTAAGCAGAATTGTCCAACTGATGCAGAAAAGAAAGGAAATTCAGGACAGGGCTGAAATACTGTAAAATGCAGACAAGGTCAGGGTCCAAAAAACCAAACCCAACCCAAACCAACCAACCCAGAGTCAGCCGTAATGCAAACTTAGGCTGAGATGGGGCTGACCCACTGATGGGACCATAGGGCTCTGTAAACGATGGGAAGAGCTTTACAGAGTATCTGAAAACTGAAAAGATGCAAAAGCTGCTGTGTTCTGCACGGAGTGGGAGCCAGAAAGGTGCTGACTTACCAAATGGGCGATGACAGAGAAGAGAAAAAGTGGGCAGGTGAGTAAACTCAAAGCAAGATTGATGGCACCAGTCGACCACTGGCAGGTGACAGATGAGCCAATACATCACCAAGGAAGATAGAGGAAAAGGCTGTGAATTACTCCCAGCTCTGAGATGAAGCCTCTCTAGCTGAGAGGTACAAAGAACCAGGAGCTCGCGGTGCAAACTCCACGGCCCAGGGAACAGAGCGGGGCACCCCGATTCCTGAATGCCACGTGAAGCCAGAGGAGGACAGAATACGGGAGGGAGCTTACAAGCCCACTGCCAGATACTGCACTCTACTCCTACGTATGCTATGTCCTTTGATTCTCTCCCAAATCCACTGGAGTAGAAAGCAGTATCATCTTGATTTTATAGCAGAGGAACCGGAATCTCTGTTTTATACTCTGTTAACACAGCGAGTGGAGAGCGGAGCAAGGACTTACAGCGGGTCCATCTGAAGGCACAGGCTGCGTGCTCCCAGCACCCTGCAAATTTTTTCACTAACATAAATCTTAGGACCTTGGAGGATGAGTGGAGAGCCCAGATTAGCCTGCCAGTAAGCGAGCGATTTCTCTGAAGTCTCAATTTTTATCGTCATCACTGGTGTGCATTTTAAATTTTATCTTGTATTTGTGATTTAACCAACAAGTAATGTTTTAAAATACTTACTCCACATAAGGACATAGTGTCCTTGTCCTGGGGGCTTGGAACAGCGTCTGGAGTAATAGTGAGTACCGAGGGGTGGGCAATGAGTGGGCAGTGTGTACCCTTTCTGGAAAGGCAACATATTCTACCATGCTGCGTCCTAACAGCCCATTTTCAGGCAAGATGGGAAATATCAGAGTATCCCATTAAAGTCAAAATTATGTTTAATGGCTGGGTAAGTAAGAAATGTCACGGCGCTCTGGCAAATAACTTGCATGTACGCTCTCCAACTGACAAGCCAATCTATGTTACCTTCCCGGTAACAATTCATGTCTGTTCAAATGAATACCCCCGTGGGCATGATGTTTTCTTAGTCTGCCAGGGTCGTCCTGTGCAGGTGACATGCTCGATGAGCCCAGTGGTGAGGACAGGTGACCCTGAGGGGTGGTCCATGTACTGACCAAAGGGCTTACCATGGGTTACCCCCCAATTAATCCCTCTCAACAACTCTGTGAGAAAGGCAATACTATCACACCCATTTTGCAGATAAAGAAACTGAGGACAGAGAGGCTGAACCACTTGGTCCAAGGTGACCCAAGCTTGGGCATCATAGGGCTGGGATTCACATCCATGTAACTAGACTCAAAAGCCTTCATTTTATCCAGTGGCTCCAGGTAGCCTGGCTCCTTGGTTCACATTTGCTTAGTACAAAGCTAATCAATATCAGCGTGCTCTTTTCTCTTGATATAATTAAGAGGCTCTTCTAACCCATGTATTGAGTAGGGTCCTCTATCTTCTGACTGGGTAGCAATCACAGGGCAAAGGGAACAGCTGCTCCATCCATGCCCAAGGTTCTCATCTAAAAGATGCTACTCTGAGCATGGCAATGCCCACCATCGGTTTACTACAAGTACAAGGTAAACGCCCAAGGAAAATTTGCTTTTGTTAAGCTCCTCAGCCCAGAAATCAAGTTTGAGCTTCAGTTAACTTTCAGATACCAGCAATGCTTACAGTTGTATAAAACTGTCAGGAGAAGACAATGTCACCTCATGGTCGATCAGCACAGCCAAACAGTGCTGGGTGTGGACCTGGAATTTTCCCACTTACAGATTGCCTGGTTCTGAGTGCTGAATCTGACATGCATCTCAGTGTCCCCATCTGTAAAATGGAGACAGTAACACTCACCTCTTGCTGCTGCTGAGGTGATGAACTGAGACACCCCTCCCTAGGTCAAATGTCACCTGATGGCTTATCTGCACATCTATGGAGACTGAGCTCCACTGAATGCAACACAGATGAATGTACGATAATTGACTCCTGAACCATACTGGGGTATGGGTGCTGCTCCCCCGTCTCTGAGCAGTCGAAAATCCACATGTAGCTTTTTATTTATTTTTTTAAATTTTATTTATTTATTTGACACAGAGAGAGAGAGACCACAAGCAGGCAGAGTGAGAGAGGGGAAGCAGGCTCCCTGCTGAGCAGAGAGCCTGATGTGGGGCTCGATCCCAGGACCCTGAGATCACGACCTGAGCCGAAGGTAGAGGCTTAACCCACTGAGCCATCCAGGTGCCCCTGCATGTAACTTTTTAAAAATACTTTATGTGAGAGAGCAAGTGAGCATATGAGCAGGGAGAGGGGCAAAGGGAGAGGGAGAGAAAGAATCCTGAACAGATTCCCCGCTGTGCGCAGAGCCCCATGCAGGGCTCGATCTCACAACCCTGAGATCATGACCTAAGCGAAACCAGGAGTCAGACGATTCACCAGCTGAACCACCCAGCGGCCTCACAAATCCGCATATAACTGTTGGTTTCCCAAAACTGAACTACCCACACAGCCTACTGTCAACCAGGAGCATTACTGATAACAAATGGCCAATGAACACCTAATTTGTGTTATATGTATTATGTACTAGACTCTTACAATAAAGCTAGAGGAAAGAAAATGTTGTTTAGAAAATCGTGAAGGAAAATACACGTACGGTATTTACTGGAACAAATGTGTGTGTAAGCAGAGCTGTGCCTTTCAAATCGTTGTTCGAGGGTCGGCTGTGTGTGAAAGTGTTCAGTACAATGCTGAACGCAGTGACTGTTCTGTAATTTGTACATGATAACTGCATCAAAAAGGCAGAATCCGTGCCACCATATTATATTTTTGTTTTTAAAAGATCTTTATTTATTTATTTTACAGAGAAAGAGGGGGAGAGAGCACAAGCAGGGGGAGCAAGAGAGGCAGAGGGAGAAGCAGACTCCCCACTGAGCAGGAAGCCCAATGCGGGGCTCGATCCCAGAACCCTGAGATCATGACCTGGGCTGAAGGCAGACGCTTAACCGACTGAGCCACCCAGGCGCCCCACCATATTATATTTTTATTGGTCAGATCGATACCATCAATACCTTGCAAACCTGTCTCTTTTAAACTGTCTCAAACTGCTTTCCTACCAGTTTCTCCAACTGAGGATCACAACCACCCTAGCGAGTAGGTAGCTCAACTAATACATGTTTTTGGCAGATGAGAGATGTGAGGTTTGGAGAGATTCAGGAACTTGCTTAAAGCCATGAGGTTAGCTGGTGTCACTGTTGCAGCTAAGACCAGAAATCGGATTCTCCTTTTTCTTCTGCCACCCAGCTTTGAAAATACCTGCAGGTTGTGCAAGATCACAGGGAAGAAAGATAATCGGCTTCTCCGGGATCACACAGCAAGTCTGCAAGAAGGCAGGAAACGGTCCTCCAGCCTATCTTCTCGCCGCGCTGCCATTAGGCAGGTAAATGCACCTCACGTTTCAGAGAGAGAGAGGGAGAGCCAAACTCTGCTCAGGAATGCTATCCAAGTCCCGAGACGAGCAGCTGCTGTTCCTCTGTCCTCCCCGTACCCCGCCTCCAGTCCAACAGGAAGCCCTCCGTGACTGCGCCCCCAAGCAGACCACCAAACCCCCTCCCCTACTTGCTATACGTCAGTGATGGGGCTTCCTTTCCCTTCACTGGGCATCACAGACTCGCTCCCACTCTTTGCATTTGCCATTTGCTTTGCTTAAAGCACTCCTGCTCTTGGACATGCTGGAGTCTTCTCTTGGCTGAAACTTCCCCTCCACCCTTTGTGACTTCCTAAGGAAGCAGCCATGCACACGCCCCCCACCCTCCCCATCGCTGTCATGTTGCTCCTTCACATACCACCATTGCAATTATCTTGCTCACCCGTGGTCTGTTTTCCTCCACCTAGGCATCGAAGCTCCATGGGGCCAAGCCCCTTGGCTGTCTTGCTCATCTCATGCACTGTGTGTTACAAGGGCTAAAAAGAAAAAGTTCCACACCCAGCAGCACCTGCCTAGGAGAGATCAAAACTAGAAGTTTGTATTTCAGTGTAACTGCATTCAAACAGCTGAAACTATTTAGGGATGGACTCATGGCAGGCTCTAACCAGACCTTAAAAACCCCACTCTTCTGTCTTAGCCAAGGAACTAGGTTATTCCCCAAAACTTTGTAGAAACCAATGAACGCCTTCCGACCCACAGAGAACACAGTTTTGAAATGCTCTCTCCTACCCTACCTCCCCCTTGGCCCTTAAAAACTTTGACTTCTTCCCTACGTCACCTATTTGGTAAATTTTTTTCAATGGGGTGTGTTCCCTCACCTGGCAAAGAAATAAACAATGAATTCAACTTCGTTTTGTTTGTGTTGATTCTGTTTATATGTTTGTTTGTTTATTTATTTATTTATTTATTTATTTTTGCTCCCGTTGGATAAATACTGGGCTCTTTCTGCAGTATTCTGAGATACCTGGAGAGGCAGGGTATGGAGGGACCCAAATCCCAGACTCAGGAGCAAGACCGTCAAGTTCAGACCCCAAGTTCTGCTATTTTCTCAGGCAAATGAAGCAACCACTCGATGCCTCAGTTTCCTCACTGCAAACCACAGTAACAATGCCTGCCTCAGGGTGACTAGCCCAGAGGAAGGGCTGCGTGAGTGCCAGCTCTCCTGGTAATTCAGCACGAGGTCAAAGAAGAGTCTCTTACTTCGGCAGAGAAGACTCTTACAAGGTTGTTGCCAGAAGCTCAGGGTTATCTTATCAGTTTTTCAATATGATAAAACATGGAAAGTGTCCAATACGTGCGGAATAAATGGGAGCAACCCTTCTTCTAAAGCCAGCCATGGACAGCAATACAACGTATTATTAATTCCTACTTTTTACTGAGGCTTTGCTAAATAGTCAAGGACAGGTGATGCAGATGACGGCCATCTCAGGGTTTTAGAACAACTTTTATATACTTGATCCCGGTTCGCCTACACTGGGCAAAGCAAGGCTTACTGGGAGCTCATTCTACAGACAAGAAAGCGGAGGGTCAGAGATGGGATTGGGGCTTGTTCCTGGCCTCACAGTGCAGGGGAGTCAGACTTAACTTTTTCACTGATTGTATTTCCCAATACCTCAGGTGAGGGTAACAGTCCCTTGATTGGAATTGTTCTAGAAAAAAAATTACTAGAACTCTTTAGAATGACTCGGTAGGAGAAAACTAGGTGTGATTAGGATTATTTTTTCCTTCAGAATAGTCATCTTGGAGATGTGTATTAATGATGTTGCTCTTGTTATGATGTAATGTATAATGTAATGATGTAATGACCACGGGGGTAGTCAAGTGTCTTAGAACTCCCCTCAGATCCTAAAGGATATCCTGAACACCAAAGGGCTGGCCTATCTTGCCCTTAGAGAGTTGATTTGATTTTCATAAAAGGCCAAGAATCCCATGTGCCTCTAAATCTTGTAAATAAGCTGGGTGGTAAAGAAAGGTAATGAAGGTTTGCACTTTTTCAAAAATAAAATGGACTGTAAAACAGAGACTCATATGGTTTACAAGATGTTACATATGACTTTTGGAATGATGGACATTTAGAGTGGCCTCTTTGACACGCCATTTTGCTGTTGCTGTCTTTCATAAAATTAGGCCAGTGCTTTGTAGTAGGGTGGCCTCTGGGGTTAGAGTGGACCCCAAGCCTGGGGCTTTCTGCCCTGAATGCAATGAGGGAACCCAAGAAAGGTGCTCGGTAGAAGACTAATGGTTGTGGCTTCCTCTTAGCTTCTTCCCTCCTCTACCCTGTGGCAGCCGTTCAGTTTGGAGAGGGCTGACCTCACCACTGTTCAAAGTGTAGATGCACCCTGATTAAGGGAAGCAGCATACTTCACTCACTGAGCTAAAGACTGGATAAGAAGTGAGGCTGTGGGCTGAGATGGCACAATTATAGTAAAGCATAGGACTCTTCCACCCTCAGTGATGGATGAGGAAGCTGGCAGCCCAAGGCATGGATAGAAATCCTGCGCTCCTAAAAGGGAAGTCACCCTGAGGACAAAGATGAAGAATCTTTGAGAAACGAGCCAAAGCCCATTTGCCACCTGCAGGTACATAAAGCAATGCTTTCATTATTTATGCCGGGACGGTATGGATTGCCTTTACATATAACATGACTCCTCTCTCCGTTCCCAGAGCACCTTATGGCATGCCTTACAAGTGTTATTAGATATATAAGCATGAATACATAATTTATACGATGTGCTACATACATATTAAAATATGCAATGTAGGGGCGCCTGGGTGGCTCAGTGGGTTAAAGCCTCTGCCTTTGGCTCAGGTTATGATCCCGGAGTCCTGGGATCGAGCCCCACATCTGGCTCTCTGCTCTGCGGGGAGCCTGCTTCCTCCTCTCTCTCTGCCTGCCTCTCTGCCTACTTGTGATCTCTGTCTGTCCAATGAATACATAAAATCTTTAAAAATAAATAAATAAAAACTAAAATATGCAATGTATACATCTACGATAATATATAAATCTGCATGTTTCTTTTCTTCTACAAATAAGATTTTCAAAGTAGAAAGTGGATCTAATTCACCTCTGAATCCCCAGTGCTTAGCACACAGCTTTGCTAACAGGTGTGAAGTGGGAGATGCTTCTCTCAAAAAATCACTATATTAAGGCTTTAGAACAGCTTCAGGCAGCAAAGGGATCACAAGGTACTGACTTCATTTCAATCTTCCCAAACCCCTAACCTTACCTGTCCAATTACAGGTACAAACCCACTTTGAGGACCATGATAGTGACAATTAAAGTGAGGCGGAAAACATCATTAAAGCGCAGAATGTCCCACGGGAGACCATTTGGCTGTAAAAATTTTAGTGTGTTTTTTTGTTAAGGAAAAAATAAGTCCCACAGCTTCCTGGTTTATAAGGTGGTTAAGTCGCAGGTGTGTGTTCCACTCCCTGATTCGAACTGGAGACTCTCTCCTTGCTGACTTTGGGCAAGCTACTTAAGGGTTTGTGTCCTCATCCATAAAATGGGGATAATAAAAGCACCTTTCCTTAAGTGACTGTTGGAGATTAAATAAGGCAATCTGCACGAAGCATTAGTCAATACACAGAACGTGTTATTACTCTTACTATTACTTCAGCATTGGCTAACCCAGGAGCCAATCCAAGAAAGTGGCTTAATGGAAATTCACAGCTAAACTAATGGGAAGACTTGCCATCCCCAGAAGGGACGGAGGAGGAGCAGCTGCTCCCAGCACAGGTGTAAGCTCAGGGGAGAGGGGCAGATGATCACTGCTGCACCAGTGACAAGATGGTTTCAGGGGAGCCCATGGAAGGCTTCCTGGCCCAGCCTTGGACCTTCCTAGAACCTAAAGAGGAACCCAGAGGATGGGGAGGGGGTCGGAGGGGGCTGCACTGAAGAGGTACAGGATGGTAGATGATACATTAAAGAGCTGGACTCAGAGGCAAGGGGATTAGAGCTAATCTCCAAGTCAGGGACGAAGCTAATGAGGCTTTTCTTGTCACCATCTGTAGAAGTTTATTACTTATACTTCAAAGACCGCGAGCAGCAGAGGGGCTGGGGAGAGGGGCTGCTCCTCACAAGAACAAGAGCAGGATATGGAAGATGCTGACTTCGGGAGAGGGGGGAGGGCGCCCCCTGCAACCCTGTTGCAAAATGAGCCAAGCCCTGGGTGGGGGTGGGGCAGGAGTCTGGAGGCGCGCTCCTGTGATGATCTGTTGCTGGTGGTCACAGGGCGGGAGGAAGATGGACAGGAGAGAGGATTAATTAACTTGATCACAGAGCGGGAGATGGGCTGGTGCCTCTGAAATTACCTGCTGACAGCCCTCAATTCTGATCTCATACGTTCTGGGTTTCTGTCCTGGTAGGAAGTGCTCCAAGTCTTTCCTCAGCTCAATCTGCTTAACACCTCGCTGTCCATCAACACATCTTCTACTTGAACATGGCGATCCAGACGGGGTGGCAGACAGCTTGCACAATGAATCTTCACTCACCCGTGATGTGGGCAATGCCTTCCTACCAGCTCAAAGCAGTCACTTCTGATAGTTTGTAATTACAGAGGAAGGAACAGTCATTCCATCATTAGATATTTGCTGAGTGCTTACTACTGTGTGCCAGATGCTAGGGATACAGCAATGAACAGCAATAGCCCAGGCCCGGGCCTCCTGGAACTTGAGAGTCTAGTGGGGTAAATGGGGCATTAATTAATGAATCGTGCAAAAGCACATAAATACAAAATGACAGTTATTATGAAGGAGAAACATGGGATGCTTGTGTAGGTGTAAAATGGGAGGAATTGACGTGAATAGGCAAGGCTCTCTTGAAGCAGTGATGACAGGGCTGAGGTTGGCGTCACCTATAGGATCAACCAAGCAAAAGTGGGGATGCTGGCCAAGGAACACAGGGAAGAAAGTTCTAGGGTACGGGAGGAGCACGTGCAAAGGTCCGGTGGTGGCAGGGAGAGCAAAACACAGAACACCAATCTTTCTGGAGTGAGGCAGAGAGAGGGAGTATGTGGAGAGGCAAGGAGTCATGGACTTTTGTCTGTATTTTTCACTACTTACCCTTCTGGTTCTCACTATGTGATTTCACAGCACGTAGCAGAGGTTCAAGTATAAATGTTGGAGTAAATGAGAGATTTCCTACAACGCTCTAGGCTCCATGTCAGGATTTTACACACTGTATCTCCCTGAACCCACTACTAATTCCTTGGTTCATGCTGAATCAATTCATTTTAGTCACAGAGAACGAACAGTTAATAAACCCAAGGTCACGGGAAGTGTAGGTCCCAAAGCTGAGATCCCAGTCAGGTACCCTTCAGGAACTTTACAGTTAGGCTATTCTGTGTGAAGCTATTTTAGTGAACTAAAACAATGAGGTGAGGATGGTTTGCTCCCCTAAGACACGACTCCTGCACTCAAAAACAAACAAACAAAAGGCAGTCCAGACTAAGGGGCTAAGAAATGGAGCAGCCACTTTGGAAAATGGCTCAGCAGTTCCTCAAAACACCGCGTGTGGAGTTCTCCATGATTCAGAGATCGCACTCCCAGGTACATACCAAGAGAAATGAAAACACGCTGATGTAAAAACTTGCACCAGAATTTCATAGTAGCATTATTCATGAAGTCTGAAAGTGGTAACAGCCTCAGTGTCCGTTGGCCATGAATGAAAAGGTAAAAGGTTTCAATTCCAGACGATGGAATGTTTTTGTAGCCCTAAAAAGGAATCACACCTGCTACAACACGGGCGAGCCCTGAAACCTTTACGTCGAGCCAAGTGAAAGAAGCCAGGCACAAAGGCTACCTCCTGCATGACTCCATTCACACGAAGTGTTCAGAAGAGGCCACGCCACAGACAGGGGAAGTAGATGAGCAGTTACTCAGGCCGGGGAGTGGAGGAATGGGGACGGTTGATGGGTACAGGTCTCTCTTGGAGTGTCAAAGTTCTAAAACAGATCATAGCGATGGTCACACAACTCTGTGAATTTACTAAAAAGTACTCATCTGTACAGTATAAATGGGTGAATTTTACAGTATGTGGAATACATCTCAAAAAAAAATAGGAACAGTGACGAGATCAAATATCAGAATCCAACAGGGGGGCTCTGAACCCTCGCTCTGCTGATCTCTGAGCCACGTGAACTCGGGCAGGCGAATTCCTGCTGGCAAGCGTCGGTCTATCACCCGTGCAAGCTCCACACAACCACCGCACAGGGCTGCCGGGCTGCAGGATGAACTACTTCCTGCGAGGCGTCAACAGCCCATGGGCCCCAAGGTACCCACATCTGAAATACCTTCTGTGGACGCGGGGATTTCCGAGACGACAACAAATGCCAGTCAAAAGCACACTCGGTCCTGTGTTCCGGCCGGTGCGGCAGGACTCCAGCGTCCGCTGTCTATCCTGGTTTGGCCACAAGGACAGAGCTCAGGTGGCTACCGTGGGTGAGAAGGTAGCCGGTGGCCAGAGGGGTCAGGTGTGAGGAGGCAGTAAGTGTCTGGGCCCCTAGACCAGAGGGAAGCTGCTCCGTTTCTAAGAGCTCAGTATCTGAAACTGAAAATGCTCCGAACACTGTTCCAGGACCTCTCTCGTCCTCCCTGCGTCCTGCCATGCCCAGAGGAGCTCTGGGCCAGGGCCAGGACTACAGCGAAGGCAGAAGCTGGCGGTCAGAGCCCCAGGTCTTTCTTCTTGTAGCCCATGCACCTGCTGGGGTGAGCTGAGGCTCTGGGTGGTCAGGTTCTTGGAGGCGTCCCTGGCTTCTATCTGGAGCAGTAGCTAATACCATTATTAGACAGGAGAGGATGCAAATGGGCTTTGCTAATCTCCCGCCAGCTCCCATGTCAGCCCCACCCCCTCGAAAAACTCCAGAAACCAAGGATGGTTTCCATGGGAGAAGAAAAGGCTCCCTGGGTCCCTTATGCATGCTGGGAAGAGGAATTTACTCTGCATGGGGAGGGCGAGTCCTGGAAACAAAGAAAGAAGTTACAGAATGAGATCTGGGACTATGAAGAACTTTCAAAGGTCATTGCTCTTTGGAGGCACCATGTGCTGTCGTGATAGGCAGTGAGTTTCCCCATCACCAGGGGTGTGCACAGTCTGAGTACTTGGGTAAGAAGAGTGGGCCTTCTAGGCCTTCAGGATTCCCCGTCATGCTGAGACTGTCCGTTATAGGTGTCAGCTCTTCGTTCCTGTCATTTGGAATCAATTTCCCTTTTTTCCTCACTTCCTTGTACTTAATAATTGACGCACCTGACAACAGCTTTGCTCCCGGAGCAACCCAGCCCCTGCTCTACAAAGCACTGGCCATTCTGCACGGGGTACAATCATCTCGCCGTCTTCCTCGCCGGGGACTGCTCTTATCAGCTCAGACACCCCAAGGCGCCGAGGCACAGCAGGAGCTGAATGGGCGGGTCAGGGGCAGCAGCGTAGTCCCTCTGCTTTACGGTCACAGACTGGAATCACTCACTCATAAGACTCACTGCCATGCATCCTCTTGGACACTCGCCTGACTCCCCTCTGCCGGCTGGTCCTCCCTGAAGGGAGGAAAGGGTCTCATTTCAAACCTCCTTTTTTTTAAAAGTATTTATTTATTTATTTAAAGATTTTATTTATTTATTTATTTGACAGACAGAGATCACAAGTACGCAGAGAGGCAGGCAGAGAGAGAGGAGGAAGCAGGTTCCTCGCTGAGCAGAGAGCCCGACGTGGGGCTCGATCCCAGGACCCTGGGATCATGACCTGAGCTGAAGGCAGAGGCTTTAACCCACTGAGCCACCCAGGCGCCCCTGTTTCAAACCTCTTTACCTCACAGGATGCCGTGAGCACAGAATATGCTACGTAATTGTCCCCCCCCCCCCAAATCAGAGAAAGACATCTCCTTACTTAGGGCTGGAGAAGCAGCTGCTGCTTCTGGAACAATTTTCCATTTAAACCCAGTAATAAATGACAATTGTGAAGCAGGCACAGAAAGCACGCAGCTCCTGGAGCCAGAGATCAAGCCCCCCCAGGGCAGGAATTTGGCATCGGGGACACACGACTACTGATTTTTACCTAGGAGGCCTTCCTCTTCCCCTAGGCTGGACTCAACTTGCCAAATTCCACTCGGGGAGGAGTTGAGATAGTGTAATGGAATTTGTGAGGTCCCAAATGGATCCCCTTCATTTGTTAAAAAAAAAAAAAAAATTCTAGTAGAACTTCTGGGCTTTCTGGCCTCGATTTAGCAAGCTGCTCAATAAAGGTTACTGAGCACAGACCATATGCCAGGACTTTCTGCCACATATTTGAGAGTCATCAGAGTAAGGGGTCCTCACAGACTGAAGGAAGAGAGAAGTTACGAAGAGATAAGGGAATTAATAATTATGATAGTGTCACACATCATATAAACACAGAGGGCTGTGAGTACCAAGCCCATGGGGACACCAGAGGGAAGCCCCTAAGAATGAGCGGGAATTTAGCGAGCTGAGGAGATGGGCATCTAGGCACAGGGACTAGAATATGCAAACACACCTGAGAGCTTGTGAGCATTTTGGTTTAGTAAATTTGGGGTGCCAGGGGCTGGTGGGAGGGGAAATGGGGAGTTAGTGTTTAATGGGTACATTCAGTTTGGGAAGATGGAAAGTTCTGGAGATGGGAGGGTGGCGATGGTTTATCACTGTGAATGTCACTGAACTGGACATGTGAAAACGGTTAAAATGCCGATTTGTTATATTTTACCATAATAAATTAAAGAAAAAGATTATGCCCAGGAAGCATGTTCAGAACCATCCTTCTCTCTATCATCTGTAAATTCAGGAATCTCACCTTCTTTGGCACTGATGTGGTATAGGAAGCAGACACCCATGGGAACGGTCTCAGACTCACTCCTTACAGATAATCTAGCAGTTTTATTTTTCTATTTTTTTTTTAAGATTTTACTTATTTGACAGAGAGAGATACAGCGACAGAGGGAACAGAAGCAGTGGGGAGTGGGAGAGGGAGAAGCAGGCTTCCTGCTGAGCAAGGAGCCCAATGTGGGGCTCCATCCCGGGACCCTGGGATCATGACCTGAGCCGAAGGCAGACACCTTAACAACTGAGCCACTCAGGCACCCCAGTAATCTAGCAGGTTTACAAAGCTGTCACCTTCTGAAAGAGGTGAACCTTGAGATCACACAGTTTCCTCCTCCTCCCCAAGTTTTTAACAAACTCCTCTTTTTACAGGGTTGAGGGAAAGAAAGGAGACAGGGCTGAAACTTGCAGGCTTCCCTTTGATAACACGCTCCCTCTCCTAATCAACATGAGCCCACACAACTGAACATCTGCCAACTTCAGAAACTTTCACAGCGAAGGGCTTTGATCACAGGGGAGCACATAGTATCTGCACCTAAAAGGGAATCTCCCAGAGCCGAAATCAGATACCTCCAATCCAACGTCACCCATCTAAGACTGCTGGGAGTCCCCCCCAGAAAAGGCATGTGGGGCGCTGCAGAGAACCAGGAATGAGCAAGATAGGATCCTTGCAAAAACTGAAGGAGCTTCTCGGTTCCAAAGTAGCCGTCCGCCTCTTCCCACACGCACCATGTTCCTTATATAAACTAACGGCAGGATCAGGTGAATTCTACCCTTTAACATTTCTTGGAAGAGTTTCCTAAAACCTATGCTTGTTAACTCAGCACTGAAGTTTTCAAAAGTTTACAAAGTTGACTTTCTGTTTGAAAATTATCCTCTCTTCATTTCTCTTCTCTTTGGTTTTACGCTCACAAAACTCAGAACGGTCATTCGGTGAGCTCATCCAACAGTTTCTGACATGCCTATAAATCACTTTACGCTTCCTGGAGAAAGTTACAATGTACACCCTGACATTGCCATAGGGATTATCCAGGTGCATCCAAAAGGGTGATTCACAACTTTCATACACATCCCAGCGGAATCATCGCATCCTGGCAAGCATTAAAAACCACCACTTCCTATTATTACTGCATGTGATCTTGTCTCAAGAGAAGCACCCATCCAACTGTGATGGTGTTTGAATGTAAAAAAGAAACATGGCAGGAAAATGTCGAGAAAACTCAGGGTGAATTCAAATGGTAGGGATGTCTTTGAACCACAACTGTTTTCCTCTCTAGAGTCATTAGTGCTAATTACTAACAACTACCCTGGTGACAAGTGCTGGCAGTTACTTAGCTGCTAATTGGCTTCAATTTACCGCTCTGATTGTGTGGTCACAGGTATATATTTGCTTGGGGAGGAAAAAGAGCAGGTATCTCAAGTCTGAGGCTGTCCTTAAATGACGCATCAACTGTCTGGACTGTTCGGCTTAATCCAGTTGGTCTCAAACTTTGCCATGCATCAGAACCACCTGTAGATTATCGGGCAAGACTGCTGGGCCCCACCTCCAGAAATTCTGACTCAGCAGGTTTGGGGTGGGGCCCAAGGATGGGAGTATCTTAGAAGCTGCTGATCTCAGGGGCCACCTGCTGAGAACCACTGGCCTCCCGGGACAGTTCTCTCCCAACCTCAGTCAAGGCAGGTTCTGCCTCTCCCACCTTAGCCGTCCCACCTGCTGCAAAGGGAGGCCGCTCAGGGCCGCAGAATGCCCTGTAGGGCTGCGTGCGCTGCCCCACAGGGGAGAGTGGTGCCTTATGAATATGGGGGGGAGCTATGGAAAGATGGAGATTTTAGGAATGGAATGATTTGTCCCGCCACACCCCCCCACCCCCACAACCTAACCGGGCACTTTAGTCTCTCTGTTCGGCTTCTCATTTGGACAGAATGAACCCCGGAGAGAGTAAAGGAAAGATGAGTAAAGCTCGCTATGACGACCTGGCCATTGGAAAGACGTCCTGTGTTTCACGGTTAGGACTCCCCTCCCTCCCTGCTCTCTATACACATTTTATTTTATTTTAATTTTTATTTTTTATAAACATATTTTATCCCCAGGGGTACATGTCTGTGAATCGCCAGGTTTACACACTTCACAGCACTAACCATAGCACATACCCTCCCCAATGTCCGTTACCCCACCCCCCTTTCCCAACCCCCTCCCCCCCGCAACCCTCAGTTTGTTTTGTGAGATTAAGAGTCACTTATGGTTTGTCTCCCTCCCAATCCCATCTATACACATTTTAGACCCAAAGACGTAGGATGTGTCAACATGATAATAAAGGCCCCACCCTAACAGACTTTGAACCTGAGGAAAGAGCTCATCATTCCATTCAACAGACGCTGTAAGCAGGCAGTGCACGGGGAGTTAAGGACAGAACCACGAGGACACCAGCTACCACTTCTTGAGCCCCGCCGAGTATCCAAGCAGTAGGCAGGCATCTGTCCTAAACCCTGAAGCCTGCTTGGAAGGAGATGCCCGTGCGGTGACATCAGCACACGCGTACACCGGGTCTGTCAGGTGCCAAGTTTCCTCTAGGCACCAGACACATACTTAGTGAATCAGTATAACACTCCTGGGAGTTAGAACCTTCTGGAAGAGGGTTTCTTGGCGACTTGGCCCGTACCACTCCTCTCACAGCAGGCGACAGCAAACTTTGCGCCCTTGTCACCCGGCTCCAGAGGATGAACTGGTGACTATGTTGTGGCTCTGCTGGTGACTGCCATCACCCACGGCTCGCAGATCAGACCTCGGAAGCCGGCAGAGCTTACACACTGACCTAGCTTTTGATTGGCAAGTCTGTGCTCCGTGCCCTGGGCTCTCTGATGACTGGCACACTGCCCTCCTCTAGAGATGGGGACAGGCACAGCAACCGGTAAACTCAACTCAAGGTGCTGGACACCATGGCATCATGCAATCCATCACACACAAAGGGATTTTCTCCCCGGTCTGCTGATGGGCTATTAAATGACTAATGAGACCAATCTGGGGCGGCCAGATTCTGTCCCATTTAGACAGATGTTTCCACATGTGGCAGCTGTCCCCGGGTACCTTCTTCGCCTGCAGCTTTTACGGCGACTTCTTTGTAGTGCTGCCTCTGCTCCCCAGCGAGCTGTACCTGTGTGGTTCCTTGTGACCTTATGTGGGGTATCAGGAAGCTTTACATCATACGTAATAATATTTGTTGAGTAGCCTTTACATTGTTAAGGACACTTGAAGGTTTTGACACAGACAACATGGGTGGTATTTTCCTGGCATTTAAAGAGGTTTCTACCGGTCACCCGTGGTGCCACCACAGAGAGCAAAGCGAGAGTCAGCTTCGCATCATAAACCCCAGAGCATTTTGGCTCTGCGAGCATCGTTCCCCCATATTCACAAGACTGAGGTGCACTAAGTAGTTTCACCCCTGCAATTAATCCCACAAAGACAGGAGGCCTCCAGTTTGGAGGATGAACTCCCCCATAGCTGGGAAGTTGGCAAGTCCCTGCGGCAGGGAGGGAATGCGTCCACCTGGAAAAGGACTTGGTAGGAGGACCGTGTGTATGAGGAGCATCTTCTCATCTCTAACCGCTGCCAATGTATCCGTGAGACGGTTTCTGCACGTCCCAGCTTGCTTAAGACAGATCTGAGGGATGTCAAGGTTGCTTTTCCCCTATGAAACGGGATGTCATTTTTCTACTTAATGGCCAGCCTCTCCTCCTTCAGCTCCACCACAAGAGGTGATTTTGTCAAACTGTCCAACCACAATGACTGCCCACCCACGTGGATGGGACCACAGCACCTCATCTTGTCTGATCTCTTTATTTTACAGGTAGGAAAATGGAAGCCTAGGAAAGGGAACCATTTACTTGCTTGGTTGGTGGTCATGTCCCACAACTAAAATAAAAATTTTTAAAGCTACTCTGTGTGTCTTTTTTTTTTTTTTAAATCAAAAATGTCCTGTGAAAGAAAAATCGAACATTACCTTGACCTCTGCTGGGGCCCTCTCTGATATCCCTGCTTGCGCTCTAATGTGGCAGGTGCCTTGTAAGAAGAACAATGACAATGTAGATTAAGAACTTTAAGAAAAGTCAAACCTGTGATGGACCCACAAATCACACTCTGCTAATTTATACCGAAAGATGAATCTGAAAGAAGGAATGCCCTGGGCCACAGAAACTCAATAGTCTTAAGGAAATCTTCAAAGAATCAGAAACATCGTAACTGGTCAAAAATGGGGAGAATGTCTTAAAATAACAATGACATTCTATCACTAGGCAGAACATTACCCAGGCAGTGAGCATGATAGTTATGAAGTTAATAACTATTAATAAGTTAATTCACAGTTATGAATCAATAACATTGAGTGCAAATATAACGCAAGAATCAGAACTGCATAGAAAAGGAAGGCAACGGTCTTTAAAAATGTACCGAAAAATCGGAAGTAACTGATCAGTGGTGATCTCTAAGCAGTCGGACTTCTATGATTTCTGTTACCTCTCCTCATCTCTTCTATTCTCAACATATTCTGTGATGCACAGGATTCTTTCTAGAATGAACACAGGCACTGTTATTTTCTATGTTCTTTTTTAAATGTGCGAGCCAGATGTGTTACATCACCAAAAAAAAAAAAAAAAAAAAAAAGGGAAGAAGAAAGAAGGAGAGAGAAGGTGCCCCACACCCAAGGATCCCAGAATATGAAGACATTGCATCCAGATGGCTCTGCTGGGGAAACATGGCTGGATGTGCAGCTGTCAGGTTGTGCTCTGGCGCGACTATTAATCAAATGCTCACAGGAAAGTAAGGAATGTAAAAGAAAGGCAGTGCAGGAGAAGAACCTTTCTACAGAAAGGGAATCACGTGCTGGCTGGGGGGGGATAAAAGATTTGTAACAAATGCAGCCGGTTAGTAAGATTAATGAAAGGAGAAACCACTTAGCATGGCGGTCAATCTTCAATAATTTAAGGGTAATCGAGACGAATTTTAAGGTAATAGAAAAAGCTCCCCATGTCTAAATTTTGGCTGAGATTCCTTTGTGTGCTAAATGGGCTAACTCTTGTGAAATCTGAGTGTTCTTGAGCACAGAGAAACCAAGCACTCTTTGGTTCCTATTCCACACCGTTATGTGGCCAGGCTCCTGGATCTTGGGACTGGCCTGCAGAGGATGGAGACCAGCAGCCAGAAGATGCTTCTGCCCGAGGAGATTAGTAACTGGGAAGCAGCTTAAGGACAGATCCAGGACCAAGGGAAGAAACAGGAATGAAATAAACACATGCGAAAGAAGAGGTTGAATAAAATCTCGAAGGAGTGCAACAGGACTGATAGAATCCTTGCACTGGACATGGGCTGGAATTCCTTTTTCTGACCCGGGAGCGCTCCCACATATGGGATGCTGACTCAAGGCTACAAAGACAGACACAGAGAAGCCGTACAGACTTAGAAGCTGAGGTCCTTTCCACAGCCACGCAAAGGATGGTGCATATGCATATAGACACATGCACACGTACGGACGGACAGACTCCTATGCACACACAGAAGGCATCTCCATCCAGGTACACAGACTTACACCCCACAGAGCCATATTTCAGGTGGCCAGTGTCCCTGGGGAGGAGGGACAATCATCCCAGATCCAGTCCTATTTAGACGGAATCTGAAACAGACTACGTAGAGCTGACACAGGCACTCTACCTTACAGAAGGGGACAAAGTGCAAAGAAAGTGGCCTCCCTGAGTTCACGGAGGGTTCGAAGAACAGGGACGGACAGCTGGCATCACACACAGCAGGAATCAGGCTCGGCGCTAAGTGCCTTGTGTATACTTTCCCCTTGGCGGCAGGCGGTGCGCCTAGTCCTAGTCTGCAGATGAGAAAACAAGCTGATATTGAGAAGCTGTTTGCTCAAGGTCTTAGCAAACAGTAGAGCCGAGACTGAACCCGGTGTGGTGTGACTCCAGAGCATAAACCCTTGATCTCAAAGCCACTCTTGGTGCAGGAGAGGCCTGGATGGTAATCTGGGTCTCCAGACTTTGGGCCCAAATGTTCTTTCTCTCATACCATGACCAGTGGCCTTCCCGGTGCTAATTGGTGCAGTAAGACCTCGACAGATAGCAAGTCCCTCCATGCCAGGTTGCTCAACCCGGACATCTATGAAGAAGCAAGCTCCAGCAGGCAGAGGTGTGCGGTTTGTTTTCACTGCTCTGGTTTGAGAGGCGTGGACAGTCCCAAGCAGACGACAGGCACTCAGCACACATTTGCTGGCTGAATGAATAAATGAATGAATTCTGACAGCAATCGGAGAACAGAAAGCCAGGACTGTCTTTTGCAGAATGTTGGAGCCGGATAGGAATCCTGGCTTCGCCCAGCACACATTCAATAATACAGTGACTAGAAATGCTACCCTGGTTTCATAGACGGAAGAACGCAGGGTGAGGGGGTGGGGTCCCTTCCATCCATCTGTCTAGAAGACAGTGCTGGGTCCAGGGACGGGGCTCAGCCTCCTGGCCTGCGGGCCAGTGCATTTGCCAAAATACCAGGGTGTCCCAAAGTGTATGTCAGAGAGGAACAGTGTCCTAAGATGCTTGGGGAACGAGTGCGTATCAGCACACAAAGGGCCCTGAGTACCCTGACGGCAAGAGTCCGTTCACCTGGCCTGATCCCCACTCCCTTCAGCATTTCTGACCTCAGAACCCTCCCACACAACAGCTGTAGCTCCACGTAGAAAGTAGCATGTGTCAGCATATTCTTAAAACCCAGTGACGACTCTGGCCTATGATGTACTGAGACCTGTTTCACGGTCAGGGTTCCAAATCTTACAAATGATGCCCAGAATCACAGAGACCAAGAGGAAGAAATGCTTCTGAGAAGATCACTGATAAAAGCAGGTGGTGTCAGGATCAAACTCCCAGCTTTCCCTTGAACCCGCGCCTCTGGCTTGCCTTCGCCAGATGGCAAAGAGCATTCCCACTCATAGGCTCCACAAATACGCAGCAATACAGACGTCCCAGCCGTCCAAGAGCTTACACTTTCCTGGGGTACGAACAGCAGTAAATGATACACTACACGGATGGTGAGAGCCATGGTTTTGCTGCAAGGGGTGCACGGAGAGCACGAAGGGAGTGCTGTTTGGAAGAGGGTGGTCAGGGAAGGCCCTTCTGCGAAGGTGGTGTCTTAGCAGAAACCTGAAGGAAATGAGGGGGCTCTAGGGCGATCTGGGGGGGCACAGACTGCCAGGCAGAGGAATGACAAGTACAAAGCCATGAGACAAGTGTGTGCCCGCTGTGACTGAAACACGGCAAGACGTCCAGGTGGTCAAAGTGCCAAGGATGGGGGAGAAGCCATCCAGGGTTGTGTCCTGTCTAGTCACAAAGGACCCCATGCTGAGAAGACCCCTGCCCTTGCTTTAACAATCTGCTGTCACCCTTCCGAAACTCATGACAGGTTTGGAAAAACGGGTCTCACGTGTAAGTTCGCACGGGCTCCCCAAATGACACGGTCAGTCCTGCTACCTGCGAATACCTGCGTGTTCATGGAAGACGGGCCGGCACGACCCTCGGTAGACGCCTGTATTACTGGGGAGCTGCTCCCCACTTCTCCCTATGTAAGCCCTTTCATCCCCCACTTAGAGGACAATAATGACAAGAATCCCACAGCAGTGTCCATGGGGAACAGCATCAACTTTCTTTAATGTTTACTGGAGCCTTAGAAAGAAAACACACGCTCTCATGTTCGCGCCTGGGTCTCCAAAATGCCAACTGGGTCTGCCAACTCTTTATTATCTACATTAATAAAGGGAACGGGGAGGGTAATTCCAAAGAGCTGATGAAAATCTCCAATGCTGGAAGGCGGCTTCCCGTGGCCCCCTGAATATTCCCCTTAATCGTGAATAAGCACAGACTGGGAATTCAGAAGCTGTACGGCCTGAGCCGCAGAAAAGCGAGCTCTGCCTTTCTGAGCAAAGCTGCTGCAGGAAGGAGCACTGGGCAGTGGTCACAAACCGCCAAGTCTCAAGTTCATATTCCTTACTATCTTTAGATAGCCGCACTCCCTGCAGACTTTTGTGTTATCTGGGGCTCTCTCTTACCCAAGGCCATGGGATTCAGGAGAGGACTTGAGGAAACAGAGCCAAGAACACAGCCATAGGATAACTTGAGGCCTTCAGCAAAGGAGCTGGGACCATGGTGGACATGCGGTGCCCACTGGATGCTAATCACTGTGCTAAACACAACACACATATCAACTCACGGGATTCTCACGCTAACCCTATAAGTTAAATTCTGTTACCATTGTCCCCATTTTACCTAGGAGGAGACCAAGGCTCAAATACGTTAAATCACCTGCCCAAAGTCCCGCAGCCAGCAAGGGGTAGGCTCAGGACTTGAACTCTGGCCCGTGGGCCCCTCTCCACTGGAGCTGACCATAACAGTATCCCACATAAGTTCTACCCTGCCGGGCCCTCCCAGATCAGCAGGCCATGGACGGTTCACCAGGAGAGCAGCTGATGCATGAGAAATGAGGCCTACAGTCTACCATGAAGAGAGTGCGGGTACAGAGAAAGGTACAGGGCTGTGGGCACTAGACAAGAGCTACATTCTGATCACAGTCTGATACCCCTAGCAAGACACAGACACGCAAACAAAAATTCCATTTGGCAGCTGGTTGTAATGATTTTTAGGAATAGGGAAATAAAAGGTTTCACTTGCTGCCACCTGACACCACAAAAGAGACTTTGAATCCCACGGATACGCTTAAGTGGCTGAATGAAAATCTAACTCCTCCACACAGTGATCTCCGGAAAAACCTGAAGGCCCCTGAGCTGCCCACATGTCAGGAGGACGCGTGTACCCCCAAAGGGACCAGGGGGCTCCGGGAGGAGAACGGCACTCCACTCTAGACACAGAAGGAAAGCTCTCCACTTGGCCCAGGATTTGCAAGTGAGATGCTAAAAGCCGCTCGCGCCAGAAGGGGGCACTGTTAGCCCTCAAACTCACCTTAGGCTCCAGGTCCTGAGGCAGGTTACCTGTGCTGAAGAGATGAAGGACCCTCCAGACCTTGCAGGGGCTCTGGGCAGCTCTTCCAGGTTCCAAACCAGACTCTGGGTTCCCCCATCCCCCACTCCTGAGGACCTGACTTCTTCCATTAAAAAAAAAAAAATTTGATGTTTCCTTCCCAGATTTCTCCTAAATCGTTGCTATTTTTACATCTTCTACTGCTCTCCTGAAGTCTGTCATTTAACTAAAAGGAGAGACAGTATTTTAGAAGTGAATAAGGGGGTAAAGAAAAAAGGAAACAACTCATCCCCCTTCAGAGGCCTGATTGGGGCGACCGTCACTAGCCCACACTCTGCTCTTAATGTGGGACATAAAAGAGCATTTGCAAGTTGTGTTCTCAAGGAAAGAGGGATTTGTTTCTTCTTGGTATTTATTTAAAGAGCATTTTCTCTTCCTTGGGTTACGAGGTCGCTCCGGCTGGCTTTCTCTTGGAGAGAGGCTCGTCTCTCTTGTGAGGGATCGCTTGTCTGTCAATCCCAGCGGTTCTTAAACCGCTGCGCGCCTGAGCCGCACATGTGGGTGACACAGTGTAGTTCCCTGGGTCCCACCATCATGTAGGGAGCAGCCTGTGGGCTTGTGCATTTCTTTTTTTTTTTTTTTAATTTTTTAAAAGATTTTATTTATTTATTTGAGAGAGAGGCAGTGAGAGAGCATGAGTGAGGAGAAGGTCAGAGGGAGAAGCAGACTCCCCGTGGAGCTGGGAGCCTGATGCGGGACTCGATCCAGGGTCTCCGGGATCATGACCTGAGCCGAAGGCAGTCGTCCAACCAACTGAGCCACCCAGGCGTCCCGGGCTTGTGCATTTCTAACAAGCACACGAGTCAGCCGGAACCCCTCTGCAGCACACAGCAGCTCTGAGCTGTGCTACCTCCGACTCACACCCCCAGGCCCGACCACCCAAGTACGTAAGGCTGACGCATGGTCCACTCCCCGATGGCTTGCAGTCCACATCTGAACCCAAATCCTGGCTGTGCCCTGCTTGACTGTCAACAGTTTTCTCGATCTTTCTGTCCCGGTTTCCGTAATGCTCTGTGCAACACGGCCTGGCAGAAATTTACGGGATTATGGTTGCAAGACATAAGCTACCCCTTTGTGACTTGCTTCGCTCATTCGTGAGAGGCAAGCGCTGAGTGCTAAGTGTCCCATTTCCCTCCGTGTCAGTTCTCCCTCCGTTGACAACCTCCCCACTTGATTCTCATCATTGCACTACCAGTGCCTAAAATAAACATCTCTATTTCTCTCTTGCTGGAGGGCAAGCCAGGGCATCTGACTTTGAGTCCTCGGCCCCTGGCAAGGGGAGCCTCGATGACTATTTGCTGGTACCGTCCGCCTGCCCGAAGAATGAGAGTGCACGGTAAGCTCTCTCAGGAACGGTTATGGACTGGTGAAGAGAGAGCATGGCAGGCAGGTATGCTTCTTAGAAACCTTGTCTCCGAAGTAGCTCACTGTTGGAACGCCTGGGTGGTTCAGTTGGTTGGGTAGATGCCTTTGGCTCAGGTCATGATCCCAGGGTTCTGGGACTGAGCCCTGCATTTGGGTGCCCTGCTCAGCAAGGAGCCTGCTTCTCCCCCTTGGTTGTGTTGCTCCCTCTCTGACAAATAAATAAATAAAATTAAAGAAGAAGAAGAAGAAGAAGAAGCAACTCACTGTTTCAACACTGCTGCATCACAAAAACCTCCAAAGGCAGCCATTCAATAGTGCAGGGAAACCCTTTGGGCTGACTCGGGCAAGGTGTCTGGGTCAGGTGTGGTGTGGACCATCTCTCAACTGAGCTTGCTCGGTCTCTGTAGTCGGCTGGTGGATGGGCTGGGACTGCCTACTGTGCAGTGGGCTGGTCAGCCCTCCCAGGACAGCTCAGCCGCCAGGGGTCCTCTCTGCACGGGTCCCTCCTCCTCTGGCAAGCAAACCCGGGTGTGTTCACATCACAGCAGAAGGCCTCCAACAGCAGCAGCGGGGGGAGCCCTAAAGCTAAGTCCTTTCAGGTCTGCTCCTGTTGCATGGGCCAGAAGAGGGGCCAAGGGCAGCCCAGGTTCAGGAAGTGAAGACAGACTCCTCCTCTTGACGGGAAGGGCTGCAAAGTCATGGTGCAGGGCGTGCTCACAGGGAGGGAGAGAACTTGTTGCCATGTTTGGAAATGCGCGCACAGACATGCACACGCGGGCACCGTTTTCCAACTCACATCCTACTGGAGATATTGTAGCCACGCGTCTGTGAGGGGAGCTGGGAAGCGTAGCCCTTAGCTGCTTCGCCATGTCCCAGCTATAACTGTACCACTGTGGAAGGGCGAAGTGTATTTTCTCTGTTTCAGAGATTTTGTCAGTTCTGCCGAGTCACCGTCTGTGCTCCCACCGGCAAAGCCTGAGAGGGCTGCTTTCCCAAAGCGTCACCCACAGAACGTGTTACCAAACTTACAGATCTTCGCGAGTCTGAGATTTTAAAAATGGCATCGCAATATCGCAATACAGTCTTATTTGCATTGCTTTTTTTTTTTTTTTAAGTTTAAGAGAGAAGTTGAGTCTTTTTTTATGTTTAAAAACCACTTGTATTTCCTCCTCTGTGAAACATGGATTCATATTCTTTGACCATAGTTGTTGGTCTTTTTTCATTTTTCATTCCAATTTCTGGGAGTTTTTAGCATATAATTTCGAGGTTAGCTCATTGTGTGTGGCCCGAGTCACAAACATTTTCTTCTTAGGGAATCTTGATGGACATGACACTAGCCCCCAGTGGCTGCCTTCCTGTTTGAAACGACACCATTTGTCAGAAGTCTAATAGAAGTGACACCTACTTAGACGCGAGGCCATTATTTGCCTTGTCCATCACATCATTTCCTCTTTTCTCTGTTTGCATTACTATTTCCTTTTCCTCCTCCCAGGATTAAAAAAAAAAACAACTTTTAATTTTGAAATGATTATAGATGCACAGGAAGTTGCAAGATGGCATAGAGCGGTCCCAAGTCCCCTTCACATAGTTTCCCCCATGGTGACGGTCCCAAGTCCCCTTCACATAGTTTCCCCCATGGTGACATCTTGGAGAAGGGGAGTACCATATCCAAAGCAGGACACTGACGTCGGTTCACTGTGTGTATAGCTCCGTATTACTTTATCGTACATGGAGACTCATGAAACTACCCAGCAATAGGGCTCCAGAACTGTCCCATCACCGCAAACACCCCCAATGCCATCCCCTTTTAAAAACTGTGGCTACTCCCTTGTGCTCCCCTCCCCCCAGGAAGGGTCATACCATTTCCTTTCTAATCCACTTATTTTTCTGCGTACTCTCATCGTTGTATAAAATCTTCTCTGATGTGTCAAGCATAGGGTCAGATGTTAAGTTCGTTTACTGAACAGGGGGCACTTCCCCACTCAATCTGGGGCCACATAACATCTTGTGGTCACGCCAATCTCTCATTCCAATATGGGTGTGACCACCCCCCCCCAGCCCCCCCCCCCCCGAGGTCTGAAAAAGCCCCTCCTGCTCCCTGGTTGGCTGGAATCACTGGTCTACCAAAAATCACAAGGTAGAGCAAAACAAACAAATGAACCCCAAACCCTCAAACCCAAACAAAGCATGAGTCAAGCTCAGCCCGAGGCGCAGAGAGCCCTTTCTCTTCCAGTGCACTCACGGGGAATTCATGTGCTGGGCAGAGGTCGTGGCAAAGAAACCTGGCCAGAGGGACCCCAGCGAGTCTGGTCTGAAATGCAGCAAGGTTGCTACCACTGAGATGTTCTGCATCCTGCGACTTCGTGCTGAGACCTTCCGGCTTAGGAAGGTTCTTAACGCTCGCTCATCCTTTGTTTGGAATCTTTCCGTTAGAGAATGGGTTGCTGTCCTAAAGATGAAAGTCCCACCTCTGTGGAGACAAGTCCTAACTAGGACAGGGAGGAAGGAGGACGCGAGTCAGAGCCGATTCCGTTCTGCAAAGGTCTCGTTCCCTGCATCTGCCGGAAGAACGGGCTCTGCTTGAGCCTTCCACGCCGAGGCCCAGAGAACACACGCCTTCGACAAACAAGTCTCCTGTGCGAACCCCGGGGCGTCCTCGCGGCCCCGGTATCAGCACAGTCCGCAGCGTGGAAGGTCTGACCTCCGGGGCGAGACGGGAGGTCTCAGTATCTTGAACTATGGTACACAGGAGAGAGAGAGATGGAAACCGAGGCTGCGGGACACAGCCTCTCGAGCAAATCCTGCCGCATCTCACTGGAAAGGAAGGAAGACAAATGCCAGTGGTATGTGATGCCGGAGGAGGGTGCAGGTGCCAGAAGTGGAAATTTACCTCTCAGATACCATCCTGCCTTTGCGTCACGGTTAAACAACCCCAACTGTCCCGAGGCGACCCCTAAGCCCTGGATCCTCTGTGACTTTACTCAGCGCACCGGCTCTACTCGCTGGGTTCGAACCGGGGCCCCAAGTGGCTGCAGTGACAGGAGGACTCCGAGGTTTTTTGCTCCGTGTTCACCATCTAGGTCTCACCTGTCTGGTTAGCGGGCTTGCAGTGAAGACGCGGGGCGTTGGTATGCTTAGCATGAGCGGCTAAGTCTAAGATACAGGCTTGCACAGGGTAGAGTCATTTTGGAAAACAGTTTGGCCGTGCCTCAAAATGTCAAACACGGACTCATCATACGACCCAGCCAACTGCAGATCACTCCGAAGTATATTCCTGAGAGAACTGAAAAGATATGTCCGCGCAAAAACGCGGCATGCAAATATCCAGAGCAGCATTACTCCCAACGGGCGAAAAGTGGAAGCAACCCCAATGTCTACCAGCTGAGGAACACATCAAAACCTGTGGTACATCCATACGACAGAACAGGACTTGGCCAGTACAATGGAATGACGAACTGATACACGTGACAATGTCGATGAACCCTGAGAAACAGGCTGGGCGAAAGAAGCCACCAAAGGCCACATAATGTCCGAAGCTACATATGAAACAGAATAGCCACGTTTTGGATGCATTAAGTGGGCGGCTGGTTGCCGTGAGCTGGTGGGGCAGAGAATGATGGAGAGTTGGACCGCTAAAGCCTGAGAAGTATCTATGTTGGTGTGATTAAAATGCTCTAGAATTAAAAAGTATTGATAGTTGCACAACTCTTGGAATGTTTGACTCTACTAAAAATCACTGAACTGCATACTTTAAAAGGGTAAATTTTATGGCATAGGAATTACATTTTAATAAAACTGCTAAAAAAAAAAAAGAAAAAAGAAAAAGAAAAAGATACAGACTTACCCAATAAAATAAAGACCTGGTAAATGAATGTCTGCTAAAAAATTACTACTGGGTGGGGGGGGGAGTCAAAGCAAAGTTAACGAATATCTTTCTAACTTTGGAGGATGAGCTGAAGTAATTGCTCTCTCTATTATATATTATAAATGATAAAGAGCCCCAAGTCCATTTTTTAGTACCTCCTCCACTCACAGCACAATCCACTGCTTAATTATTCATTTTCTGATATTCAGGAAAATCAGATGCAGGGAGATGAAGTCAGACAGTTCCTAAGAAGCAGAGCTGGCACAAGAATCTGGTCACTTCATTAACCATTTGTTCCAGAAAGATTTATGTGCCTACTATGTACACAGCACATGAAGTTCTCGGTCTGTGAGAGCTTCTAATCTAATAAGGGAGATGTGAGCCATTTTAAATAACGACAAGCTCTTAAATAATGAAGCTCTTCAAGAGGCTGGTTCTAGAAACAGATGGCAGAGTAAAGGAGAGATGGACCTGGCTTGGTCTGGAGAAAAAAAGGATGGACCTCGGGAGAAGGTAATGCCCAAACTGGGCTTAGGGTCTGGAAGCAATTGTTGGATGCCTAAGTCCAGGGCAAGCGTCTATTCGCATAACACTTAGGTTCTCCGACTAAGGGTCTGGCTTGACATTAAAATCCTGCAGAATACAAGATCCAGGGAGTGCAGTCACAACGGCGCCCTGGGAAGGGCTCACACAGACAACACCACACCCAAGACCTTAAGTTGCAAAGGCCACCGATTTATTCTGTTTTCCTTTACTCTTAGGAAACCAGAACTTTGTGTTTCCTGAACATCTCTTCTCTTGTATACTAATTAATCAAACAGTCGATTAGCCCACTATTCAATTAACAAATAATCAGGCAAGGTGCTGGGACTACAAAGATAATAGTCACAGCCTCACTCCCATGCAGCTCACAGTTGAATGGAGCATTTCTCAAAGCATGGCCCCAAGATTACATCCATCTGTCCAATGAAGCTGGGTAAAAATGTGGATCTCAAGGTCACATCCTGGTAGGTGTGGGGAAGCTGGATTTGGAAATCTGTTTTCCCAGGGAAGCCCCATATGTGTCTGGGCTGGTGGTCCTCAGAAACACAGACCGAAAAACACTGGCTCAGTGACGATGACACCATTCTGTGGCAGGGGTTTCAAAGGCCCAAGCAGGTGATATAGTGGGAGCACAGAGCATGGACAGAGATCTATCCTCAGGACATTAAACCTGAGATGACTGTTTCTTAATGAGTGGTACTGGGATGGGCAGCAGCTCAAAGACCCACTCAAAGGTGAGCACCAGCTCTACTGAATCACTACTGCCCTTTACCCCATCAAGATGACTGGACAGGGGCCGTAATCTGCTGTGACACCTTCTGACCCCGATTCTCAGTGCCACCAAGGCTGAGGTCCCCTGGCTCCTCTGGGGAAGGTGCAACCATCTGCCCAGATGCTGACCCCATTAAAGGGAGCCACCAACACAAAGAGAAAGCGACTGGCCATGTGGCTGAAAGGAACTGTAATTGCAAGAGGAAAAAATGAGAGGAGACAGGAAGCCCAGCAGAAAGAGGAGGAAGAATGAGCGGGTGTTCCTCAACGACAAGTCATAGCCTACCCCAGAGCAGGGATAGGTGGTCTAGGCAGAAGCGGGTTTCTTGAATGGAAGAGCAGCTAACACGGGTACAAGTCTGTGACTCTATCTCTGCATTCCCAGCACCATGTCTGCTGTATTTTTTTAATTGAATGGTGGGTTAATTGAATATTTGATTAATTACTATACAAAGAGAACAGAAGGAAGTCCAGGAGATGGAAAGTTCTAGTTTTCTAAGAGTAAAGGAAACAGAATAAATCAAACAGATTTCCAGGCTTGAACAAATAGCTTGATCTTTCTGGGTCCCCCAAATCTTCTGTTCTGTAAAATCAGAATATTAATATCGATCTCCAGCTGTTGGAAGAATTAAAAAAAAAAAGAGTTCAAGCAACAGATCTCCGCACAGAGTAATTAACGTACCCCCTTTCTTCTCCTTCAACCTGCGGGTTTTAGAGGGTCAAATCTCACACAATTTTCAATATTAATAATAGTAGCTAATTTAATGAGTTGTCTACTAAGTGTGAGGTACTATTCTCAGCATTTGCATCTGTGAAGTTCTTTAGTCTTTAAAGTCCAGAGACACCCATTTTTTCAAGGTGGAGAAGCTCAACAACTACGAATGTTGTATACCCACCATGAAAAATTACATCATTCCACCTCCCTTACCTCATGCCCTAATCACGGAGTAGTGAATTTCTTAATTATTCTGTCTTTTCCTTCCCTAGTACCTTTTCTACCAGCCATGCCTTACCAAAAAAGAACTCTCTGAAGAGTTGGAGAAAGATGAATTTCCAATGTTATCTTGCACGTTTCTCGGGAGAAGAAATGGCAATCCCTCTTTAATCCCTGGCTCATCGCCACAGAGCATCATGATGGCGACTTGCTTTGGCAACCCAACCCTTTTCTCTCTACCCTTCCCACTGCTTATGTGGTCCCTCAGGTTGAAGCTGCACCATGGGAATCATGAGTCCACCAATAAGGTCCATCAAAACACAGTAGCTAAAAATCTTCCTAATTTACCATGGATATTTCATTACCTACTGGAAATCCAGGTAAGAGCATTTACAAGTGGGAGCCTGATGCTAGAAATGACAGTGGGCAACAAAGTACATAGAAGACAAAAAGCTGCTGGCAGGGCAGAGAGCACGAAGTACCACAAAGGAAGAAGGACGCAGTTCACTGTATGCTGTGGATGTTCTCACTCTGAATAAAAAGGCAGGGTTCCCAGAGGAGAAACAATCTGGGCCTTGCTGCTTCTTTCCTTCACTACATGGTAGTGAAGACAAGATGGTTGGGGCCATGGCAGCTATCTTGCAACCATGAAGCAAGCAGTATGGAAACAAGAGGTCAATACGCTAAGAATGGAAAAAGATCGAAAGAATCTGGGGTCTTGGTGACCCTGATAAACTGTTGCACTGACACTGGATTCCCTGGCACTTTACGGCTGAAAGCACGGTCACTTGCAGCTAAAAGTATAAATTGTACTTGGCCTAGAACTTAGCAAACCAGTGATAGTTTCCTTTAGGAAAGACTGTTTTGCAGAGGCATTTTTTTAAGCTATCAGATTAGCCCTCTAATGGCACTGTTTTTATATTTTCCCTCCAAACAAAAATGAAGATGAAATAATCCAGGGGAAAAAAGTCCTTCTTTCCCAGGTGTTACATGACCTTAGCTCAGAGGTATCGACATGTTGGGTACGTCTGCCCTGTTGTGCCGCCTGAAGACAACTGCGTCAGTTTCCCAAGCATACAGGCCTGATTCTAGTCCCTGCAGAGTCTGGATCTTCAAGCACAGGACCCATGTAGGGACAGACTCTGAGGTACATCCAAAGTTGAGATATACCAGCCTGCACGATAGACTGAGATTCGGACATGAACCTTTGGATATCTGGCCTTTTTCTCTTGACTGGAAGGACAATACCTTATTGTCTGGCCATCAGGTACCACTCTGTTCACACCAAGAATTCAGGCATGAAGAGACTGGCCAGCATGACCATCCACCCAGTCGTTCCGTGGGGATGGGGCACTGATAGCCAGCCTCCCGCCTGATCTTCTCACTAACATATGTGTCATGCTGGGAGGCTCACGTGCCCAGACTATAATTGGCATCCTCATCCATAACCTGAGACCTGACCCGTCAAGCTGGTAAACACCGTCCTTGTGACCAGGGGACACACGTAGGGTACCAACATGCAAAATGACATCAATTAATCCTCCAACTATCCAGGGCTGGATGCCCTCGTGATCACCACCTCCTTGGGAAGAACCTAGAGATGAACTCACTGGCTCAAGGTCACACAGCTAGAAAACAGTGGGGTGGACTATGAATAAGGTCCTATGCTGCTTCTGTGATTGTGTGTTGCCGCCCCGGACAGCCAGCCTGGTGAACGTGGAACCTCACTTCCTGGGGGAACGCAGATCGTTGGGCCTGACGGAGGTGAGCCTCGCAGGCAGCTGTGAAAGCAGCCGTTAGTGACCTGAAAGCCGGTCGTCAGAGAATCGATCAGCCTCCACTCTAGGACCCGGAGGATGACACTCTGAGCAGGGAGAGGAAGACAGATGGTGGTTTAGGCTTATACAGGGTTTGCTCAAGACCCAGAAAGAGAGAAGACGGTCTTTTGAGGCGAGCTTCCTCCCAGTGGATGCACGCCACGGAGGCCGAACACCTGCAAGGCAGGATTATACAGAAGGGCCTGAAGCCTCAGGAGCACCAAGATGATTCGGAAAGCTGTTTTCGCATAATTTTGCAATGAACTTAGGTGCAGCAGTGGTATATAACTCTGAGATGCTTGGCACTTCATAGGCACCTAATATTTACTGAATGAATGAATGACTATAACGGAGATCAGGAGGACCACACATATCTATTACTTTAACTCCATCCCATGCAAACTGTGTGAACCCAAGTCTTCCTCCCACAGTGAGATCCAGGAGCTTGGTAATTAATCAGAGTCCCATTCCACCCCCCCCCCAACCTGTAACACCTGTAATACTTAGCTCTGCCCCCGCAGGCTCTAGGATGGGTCTGTGTGTGCAACAGGTGAAACGCACACATGTACAGGTCCTGGAAAGGGGGAGACTAGGAAACACCCATTTACCGAGCGAGTCTCTATTCTTGTATAAGGTGCCAATCTGTGTGTGTCACATGAAGCATCTCCAGCAATCCAGATGCCAACACTCTTAAGGCAAGGATTTTTCATCCCCAATTTACAGATAAAAACACTGAGGTGAAGAGAAGCGGTCACTGACCCACGACTAGACAGCTAGTAGGTGGCCTGGTCCTTGCTTGGAAAGGGTTAGCATAGCCCTTATTAATACTTAATTTCTGGGCTTTTCAGCCCCTGCTGTTACTTCCAAGACATAACAATACAACTGTCCGGATTTTCAGAATGAAAGCATTCAACCTTAAGACCCTTTTCCTTTATACACACAACACGCATGTGCTCATTCCTCACAATGTCAAGCACAGCGTTCAAGCACAACGGGTCAGGAGATGGCTGCCAGATCATGCCTGGTTATTAATTCATTAGCAAAGGAAACGGAGAGCATGAACTTGTATGCCAAAGGCCGGCATAGGTTAGAGCTCAAGACATGCTCGTTGGACTCGAATGCTTGATTTCAAGGTCTTTCAGTGGCGGGGAGGGGGGGAGTTAAAAAAAATTTAGAACACAGAAACATCAAGCAGATGTATTTGGTGTAGGGACAGACTATTTTAGAGATAGAGGTTAAAAAAAAAAAAAAACAACCAATATATAATTGAGCATCACAGGAGGAGAGAGGGACTGAGGTCCCGCCACTGAGCACGGATACCAGTCTTCAGGAGCTAACAGATGTGCATTTTCTGAGCAAAGACAAGAGCTGTTCGGCCTTTTTAGGTAGCTATTAAAATCTGGATAATTTTAAGTTATTCTAATAGCTGCCTGACAATTTTATTAACGTTGTCAGCTGCCGGGTGGCCCTGTCCATGCCTGAAAGAATGAATCCTCCCTTGGGATTATTCCTATCCACTGGATTCTGTTCGGAACACCTTCCTGTTTTTAAATTAGCCAGACAACGAAGAGGCTGTCCGCCCAGATGGCCCCTCGGAAACCGGGCGGCAGGCTGCCCCCGAGGGCATGCAGCTCTCCGGCAGGAGCTCTGAAATCGGGGAACACTTGCTGGGCCTCAGTGTCCTAATACGGTGGGTGGAAACTTCAAGGATTTTTACCAGTAATAGGCGGGATAAGGTAAAGTTTATCTGGCAATGGGCACTTGGTACTCAATACGTATTAGCTTGCGTTTCCTTCTCATGAGCCTACAGCCATTTGAAAGAACCCGGACGGCAAGGCTCCCTGTGATAGGAAGCTAAAGGATCTTGAGAGCAACAATACTATCGACTATGGTTACTAACAAAATGCTTATGTCCTACCATGTCACGAACCATGCCAGATGCTGATATTCTAGGACGCAAGCTCCCAACAATTCCACGAGAGACTAAGTATCGCCATCCCCATTTCATTGACAGGAGAACAGAAGCCCAGAGCGATTTAGGAACTTAAGACCAACAGTTAGCTGACTGCTCCTTTTCGGCCTCATTTCAGTTTCTTACGTATTTCTTTCTTTAATTTGTCAAAACTGATCTCTGACTTTTACATTAGAGACTCTCCTGCAGTGTGTGGGGACTTTTCTCAGCACGTGTGAACGAGGCGCTCAGAATGGCTTGGCAGCTTTGAGTTCGTGGCTAAGCTGGTTTTGTTTTTGTTTGTTTTTTGTTTTTTAAAGTCCCTCCCCCACCCCCGTTTTAGAGAGAGGTAATTGACACGTATGGAGTAAGTGCAAGGCACACACGGTGACTGGACACTACAAAATGATCGCCCCCTCCCTCCTGTCGCAGAGCTGAGATTTGTTTGTGCTGAGAACACTAATGCTCTGCTCTTAGCAATATTCAAGTAGCAATCAGTATTGCAAGCAATGACCACCACGCTGTACACTAGATTCCCCCAATTTTTTCATCTTATAACCGGACGTTTGTACCCTCTGACCAGTATCTCATGTGGGTGGACTTCCTGGCTGCTGGCCTCCCCTAAAGGCGGATAAAGCAAGTATTGGTCTCCTATGAGATCCACTAGTCGGGGTTCGGTCAAGGAATGGGAACCCCACGCAGAGAAGCCGTAATAAAGGGCTGCTAGTCAAGTGTGAGGGACTGTAAAAGCTGAAAGGAAATACTGAGATGTCACATAAATAGCACTTGTAACTGACGAAGGCCCTTCCATGGGCTAGCATGACAATAGGAAGGGAGGAATTAGGATTATGAGACTTTAGGAGCTGGGAAGGGGGAGCCCCCACCCAGACCTGGAGCCCGGGGCTCTGAGAAGGGAACAGCACCATATGGGTGTGGGGATGGACCCAAACTGGGATGAACCGTGCACCCAGGAGAAGAAGTCCTGCCAGGATGTTTCTGCCAGATCGGAACGCAGACAAGCAGGGGCAAGTCCCTTCTTCTTCCTAGCCTCAGTTTCCCTCCAGTGCCCCTATCCACAGACCTTCACAGGAGCCCATGGCGAGACCGAGATGTTAGAAGAGTCACAGCCCCACTAAGCTCACAGAGCAGGGTGCACAAGGCTCCATCTGAAGCTGAAGGCAAGAACTGGAAATTGCCCTTATGGGAGCACAGGGCATTCGGCAAACGTCAGTACCCGACCTCGGGGCTGGGCTCTTTCCCCAGAGACATCAAGCCATTCCTTGTCTAGGGGCTATGAAACCTGCCACAAGTCTTCGGAGCTCTGCGTCGAGGGGGAGACGGAGGGGTCCTCTTTCAGGACACAGACTCTGAGCAGTCTCCCCATCTCCACTCCAGCCCCGGCCCCGATGCCCTCTGTGCACAAGGAGAGGTGTCAGAGCCCTGTGGGTGCAGGGTCCCCCACCTGCTTTCTGGCTCCCACATTTACTGATGCCCTGGTCCACTCTCCTCTCGTTAGCTCTGTTCGTGTGAACTTCGGTCGTTTTTTATGCCTTTCCTTCCATCTTAGCGGACCTTGGGAAAGGCACAGAAATAAACTCCTGTGTTCAATCTGCCATGTTTTATAACTCACATTTAAGAAAAAAGTATGGGTGGGTCACTTAAAACACGTGTGCAAGCCAAATCTGTCCTCTGGGCCGCCCATCTGCAGCACGTGGAGGCCCCCAGCGCTGCGTGGGGAGGAAGGGGAAGCCAAACTCGTGGGTCATTCTGCCTGGAGAGTGAAGGCTGCGGAACAAATTAATGGTAGAGAAGAGACCATTTGAGGACAGTCTGCAGCTGTTCTCTTGCTCTGTGAACAGAACTAAAGGGCATGAGCATACAAGTGTGACATGAGGGACATGAACCAGGCAGGAAAAATCACCTGTTACCTGAATCACCATGGTGCCCATACTGGTCTCCCTACCCCGAACCTCTCCCATCTCACAGACGACCTTCTGTGCTGTGCGTTTCACCTCCCTGATCTGCAACCTCTAAACACCAACAGAGCATGTGTTCGATCATCTATCAATTAATTCTAGAAGGCTACACATGCCAGAGCCATGCCATGTACAGGAGGGACAGGGATAAAGCCGACCAGTACGTTCCCTTTGCCTCAGCGCTTAGTGCTTAGCCAGAAACAAAGACAAGCCAACAAACATTTCAATAAAAAGCAAATCTGGGACACCTGGGTGGCTCAGTTAGTTGAGTGTCTGCCCTCGGCTCAGGTCATGATCCCAGGGTCCTGGGATCGAGCCCCGCATCGGGCTCCCTGCTCAGCAAAAAAAGTTTATCTGATGTGTGATCACCCCTCTTTTCTCTATGTACTTCCACAAAAAAATCTTCCCTACATGCCAGGTAGCTGGCTAACGCGTGTTCAAGGACACACGTGCAACCCTCCCCGTAACCCTGTGAGGCTGCCGCTGGCATGATTATCCCCATTTATTCCCACTTTTACACGGGAGGCTTAGAGAAGTGAAGTAAATTGCCGAAACCATCTAGGCACTGTATTGGTTTCCTAACTGCTCTAACAATCACCACACACTCAGTAGCTTCAACCCACACTGATGTGCTCTCTCCCAGTTCTGGAGGAAGGTATGAAATTTGACGAGGTTAACATCAAGGAGTCCAGCAGAGCTGCACTCTTCTGGAAGCTCAGCGGGGAGAACCCGATTCTTTGCCCCTCTCAGCTTTTTGTGGTGCCCACGTCGCTCGGCGGATGGCCCCTTCCTCCACCTTCAGATTACGTCACTCCAGCCCGTGGTTCTGTATCACACGGCTTCTCACCGTGGCCAAATGGCTCTCTGTCTCCTCAGGTAAGGACCCTCTCGACTGTTTCTACTCCTGTCACCTCTCCCACCAGCAGCCAGCTCTCCGAGTCTCCCTTCAGATACCAGCTGCCCAACAACACAATTCAGTTCTGACACTAACCACCCAGCGTGAGCCCAGACCCCACAGGCTGAAGGGCTCAGTCCCATAAGACGGCCCCTACTTTGGACACCAGTCACAAGCACTAGGTCCTTGGGTTACCCACCCTTCTGCCCAACATGGCGACGAAGTCAACAGTTCCCACGATGCTCACCTTTCAGGTTCAATAACCTGCTAGAATGACTCAGGAAAGAACTTTACTACCACTGGTTTATTATAAGTGTCCGTGCTATGTCTGGGTGTGTTACCCTTCCCGCACTCCCATGTGTTTACCAACCTGGACGCACATCACATCCCAAGGTTTCAGGGAGGTTCTGTCACAGAGGCATGACCGACTCAATGATGGGCCGGTGATTCACTCGGTCTCCAGCCCCTGCCCTTCCTGGATGCAGGGGGCTGCAGGGGAAAGACGATGAAGGTTCCAAACCTCCCATCATGCCTTGGGTCTTTCTGGCCATGAGCCCCACCCTAAAGCTGTCCAGGGGCCCACCAAGAGTAGCCTCATTAGAATTAAAGACATTCCTATCATCCAGGAAATTCCAAGAACTTTAGGAGCTCTGTGTCAGGAACTGGGGACAAAAAACCCCAAATATATTTATTTTCTACTCTATCACAGACCCTCCTCACATTTTGAGCTCACCCATCTAGTCCAGGATAATCTTCCCCATCTCAAGACCCTTAGCTTAACCACACTGGCAAAGTCTCTTTTGCCATACAGGTTAACGTTCACAGGTTCTAGGATTTAGGATAAAGATATCTTTGTGGGCATTACTCAATCTACCACAGGTAGAAAGAAGGGCCTGGAATTCAGACCTGTTTTATGCCCCAAGGCCAAGTGTTTAACCCCACATGCGCCGTGCACACCTGCTGCTCCAGGAGCTGGGAGAACTAGCCACGCCCACAGTTCCTCTGCCCCAAGTCTAAGCTGCAAGATCACTACTCTTTGCTTTTCCAAGATGTTCCTTTTGCCCAGATTTCCCTTCTACTCAGCCCCCCCCTACAAACTTCTACTTAACCTTCAAAGCCCAGATCAAGTTTTTTTCTGTCTGTGTCTTCTCCCTGCTGCTACGGACCAGAACTGGTTCTCCATATGCCGGCTCAGCACTTCAGTAAACTCTTGGCAGGAGCAATCACCAGGTCACCTGGCAGACGCTTCTATGCCTTCCTTCCTCTTCTCTGTTTGTACGGGAACCCTTAAGAACAAGAATCCCTTTCTTGTGCACCGTGTGGTATCTTCCATGTCCAGCACTACTCGGCACATAGGAGTGAAGGTTAATGAGAAACGAGAACTGAGCTACAATTTTTCATTTTTCCCCCATCCACTTACAGAGCCCAGTGCTGAGCATTATACTAGGACTAGGAATAGAGAGATGAACAAAACCCGATTCCTGCCTGGGAAGAAAGGTAAATGAGACATACGGAGTCCCCTACTACGTGCCAGCGACTGTGCTTGATGCCACCACACACGTTAGCTCATTTCAGTGGGAGTCTGCCAGATGAGAGGGAAACGGCCTCCGTGAGATCCCCATGGCCCCTTCCAGCACACGCAGGTTCTAGAAAATGAGTTTATGATCTCCTCTCTGATTACTGGCAGCTTTGCTGAATTTCCGAATGCTTAATCCAGAGCTAAAAGGCAACTTAAGAGAACTCCCAACCCCATGTTCTTGAAACTAGGGTTTGCCACACATGAGCGGGCTGCAAAAATAATTTAGTGGGTTTCAATGAGCATTTTAGAAACGAAAATATGCCAAGTCGATTAGGAGAGAAATGTAAAAAATGACTGAACATGGTTAAAGTTAAGGATGGTTTTAGGAAGATATTGTTCGGTTACACAGCTGTGTGTCTGTATGTATGCATATATGTGTATAGATGTAAAAACACACACACACGCTTTCTTTTGGACTGTAATGCAGAATGTATTTCTTACTGTGGCATATACCCAAAAAAGGTATGGAAAGTACTGATGACCCTCTATCTATACTTAGATGCAAAGAGCAGGCAAGGCATGGCCATGGCCTCCTGCCAGCTCTGTTAACAAAAGGCCTGGCAGGTAAACTCCCCAGCCCTGGGCATCTGCCCTTGACACTCACTCCACTGCCATCCCGGTAGGAACCCCACAGGCTCCTGTGTGAGGAAGTGGGGAAGTGACCCTGCTCAGGTATATCTTCTTTTTTTTTTTTTAAGATTTTATTTATTTATTTGTCAGAGAGACAGCGAGAGAGCGAGCACAGGAAGACAGAGTGGCAGGCAGAGGCAGAGGGAGAAGCGGGCTCCCTGCCGAGCAAGGAGCCCGATGTGGGACTCGATCCCAGGATGCTGGGATTATGACCTGAGCCGAAGGCAGCCGCTTAACCAACTGAGCCACCCAGGCGTCCCTGCTCAGGTATATCTTGATCTCTTACCGAGGCTGTCCGGACAAACTTACATGGGAAACCTTTAAATAGTCTACAGTGGGATTTCCTTCTCATGGTCACTATCAAGATCTGATTATCCAGAAATGGTCTATTTAAAGCCCCCGATCTCCTACGATGTGGACTCCCGAGGACCAAATTACAGGCTCTGAAGTTCCGCTGACCTGGGATAAAACTCCCGTCTCTGCACGTGCTGGGAAGGCGGCCTCAGGCCGGTCAGCTGGACTGTGGCACGGGGTCATGGGGTCTGCTGTGGGGGTGGGGGGCGCATCCCAGGAGGAGGGCCTGCACGGAATGCAAGCTCAGGAAACCCGAACACCTCCTACCTTCCACTCCCCTTCTCTTTCTACGAATATTTGCAGAGAAGTTAAAAAATAACCCCATGCCAAGTACACTAATGAGTCAAGAAGAACAACCGCTGAGAAAATGGCATTTCTCCTCCTTCGGCAAAAGCAACAGAGAGGCGCGAACCTCCGTTCTGCGGCTGGGGCGCCTTCTGCCTGGGCCTTGCCAAGCCCCCGCCTGCACTGGGTACCCGCTCGAAGTCTGGGGCTGACCACGTGCCAGATCCAGCTTTACTGTGTGTGCTCGGTCCCACAGCCAGCCCAATCCTGACCTTTTCTGGTATTTATGATGTCGGATTGGCTTTTGATCACTGTTTGAGCTCTTGACACAAAATAAACAGGTTGGCACGTTTCCCTGGGAGGCACGCGTGCCAGGACTCTAAGCCCGTCTCCAAACACTACCCTGTCTCACCACGTCCACGACAAAACAGCCAAGACACGATGTCTCTTCTGTTGCGGTAGCCAGCAGACCTCAGGTCTGTAACTTTGAGGCGCTAGGTCTCCCTCCCGGGGGCACGTTAGCCTTACACAAGGAGCTTGTAAAAATAGACCGCGGGGTGCCTAGACCGGAGATTCTGACTTGGTGGCTGTGGGGCAGGGCTCGGCAACACTCTCCTCCAAGGGCTCCCCCAGGCGACTCCATCTGGAAGCTGGTGTTGAGGACAACTGCGTTTGGGAGAAGTGAAGGGAACAGGGAGGTGAATGACCGGGTCGAGTCCTTCGGCCAGCCCCTGCGGACGGGTGGAGAAAGCGCCCAGTTTTCATAAGAGGAACGTACAGCAGACAGATGTTAACTGCCTCCCCCAAGAACACGCAGCCAGGGCTGGGCCTACAACACAGGGTTCTCCGACTGCCTGCAGCTGGGACGCTGCACCATGAAGAAAGCTCACCGACAGACATCTATACGGGAACAGCCTTCCAACGCTCAAAAGAGAGGGTGAGCATTTTGCTCCTCTTTAGGACGCTAAAAAAACAGCTGGAAACGGCCCAAGAATCCAAAACAGATTGCCCGCATTGCCAAAGAATAACATAGACAAACCACAGGACACCAGGAAGCATTAAAGAAATGACACAGCCCACGACTTTGGAAAAACGGTTGCAATGTGTAGTTAAGAGGGAAAAAATAGTCTGCAAAGAGTATTACAAGATGATCCCAATTTTATTAAAAAAATAAACAATTTCACATGCACCGATAAGTGAAAGGAAACAGAGTACGATGTTAACAAATGAAAACTCTAGGTAGTGGAAACACAGGAGGGGTTTTATTCTCTTTGTGCTGCTATAGATGTGCATTGTTTTATTCACGACGCAAACGTACAAAGTGGGTCTAGTGAACCTTAATGATGCCCACGGCACTGCAGCCTGTTCTTGAAAGGATCTAGTAAATTCTTGGTTTTGCTTCTGGAGATGAAGCTCTTTCATTATGACAATCAGGCCCAGAGGGCGTCTTTATGCAGCCTGCCCCCTGTTCTGACTGGACTTCTCTTCTTCTTACTTCTACAAAGAAAACATATTTTCTTCCTCAAAATTAAAAAAAAAAAAAAAAGAGCTAAACTCACGGCCATCAGGGTGTCTCTAAAAACCCAAGTCAGAGAAACAAACATGAGGGATGAGTGCGTACTATGTGCGGCTACGGAAAAGTACCAACAGGTTTCCAGAAGGCCACCTCTCCTGGAGGCAGAGGTCAGAACCTAGCTTGAGTTTGGAAGCCCACTGTCAGGATTCTTGCTGGGCTGAGCCAGCAGGAAGTCACCGTTTACTCCAGAAGATCGAAATCCTCGTGGGAATCCTACTTCGGGAATCCCCTCATTCAGTCTCCACGCCTGTCTTAGCTCGTGTGTCAAGCCCACCTTGAACCTCGGTGCTTCAAGTCCCCTCGGAGACTCCAAGGGCATCTGTGATTTCCTACTTTGTAGAAGCAGACAACAGAAACCCGTGGAGCCACAGATGCAGAAGGCCTAATTCTGTTGACTCAAGAACTAATGTTTTAGCCTCTACTAGGCATGGATTGGGACAGACCTTGAAGGGACTTGCTGGCAGAGAAATGAAAGGTGTGAAGTCAAGAGAGGCAATGAAAAGGACTCCTACTCTTCTGGCTCTGCTTCTGGCTGTGTGAATTTGCATAAAATTATAGACCTGAAAAGCACTGAGATTATCTGGGCAAATCCACACATTTTATGTATTCTTTTCTGTACCTGGCACTCAATTAATACTTACCAAACAGATATTCTTGAATCAGAAAGATACAGTGACTTGGCTGGGGCTCGTAAGGACAAAACAGAGACCTGCATCTGAGTCAAGTCCTCTTACAAGTTCATCTCATAAACTAAAGACCTTCTGGACCTTTCTTTACTTTTGCAACAGAAAGCACTGAATCCATTCACGGTGTCTTAACATTCCTTCCAGTTCCCATTTTCAGCATGTGTGCACGTGGGCGAAGCCACAGCAAAACGTCCTGTGCTTGCTACTGCTTCCATACAAGACTGGAAAGAAAATTCATCTTTCAACATGTCACCTTTCCACTTTGACAAACACGGATTTATTTTTTAATTGATGTCCCAGGAAGGCACATACCTAATCTGCTTAAATGATGAGACAGTTAATCAGGCCAAACAAGAAAGAATGCCCAGGACAGAGCCCAAGCTGGAGGCACTGCTTACTATGAGCTGGGGCCAATTTCTCAGGGAAGAATAATTTGTAAAAGGGAAGATCAAGGAGATATTCAGCTAGGTCAATCTTTTAATTTAGGTCACATTCAAGGATAAATGGGCTCCAAAAATCTACCTTTTCCATCTAGACAGAATAATCCTCTAAAATGCTAAAGAAAATCTGTTCACGTACCAAAAATTGACAATGTCTTATAGGTCCGTCCTGGTCACCAAGGAAGACCCTTGTGTGAGACAAGAAAACAGTGATGCCGGACTTGTGGGAAAGGAGTTAAAAAAAAAAAATCCTTTATGTAGAATGGGTTTTATTGGTCAGTGTGCTTCTTAAGACTGTAAATGACAAATTTAAACTGACTTAAGAAATAAAAAAGGGGAAATCTGTTTCAGGCATGGCTGGAACTTGGGACTATAATGCAGCGTAATCTGGAATCTTTCTTTTCAGGCTCTCAGATCTGCTTTCACTCTCAGAGAAGCTGTGCAGGAAAGAGGTACCACAGCCAGCCCGAGACTGCTCTCTGTAAAAAGGTCTGCTTGCAAAGTTGGCCCTTGGCTGGCATGTATGAACCTGGGTTCCAGGAAGGTTCCCACTCTTCCCTGGTAAGAATGGTCCACTGTATAAACTGAGCAAACATTATGGTTTATGATGATTCTGGGAGTCTGGAATTTTGCTATGGCTAGCAGAGGGTGCCTATGTGACAAGCCTCCGGTAAAGACCCTTGGTACTGAATTCCTAATGAGCTTTCCTGATGGAAAGCATTTCATACCTGTTGCCACGACTCACTGCTGGAGGAACGAAGCATGACCTGGAGGACTGTACTCAGAGAGGACTCGGGAAGCCCAAGTCTAGTTACCTCTGGACTTCACCAATGTACTTTACCCTTTGCTGATTTTGCTTTATGTTGTTTTTTTTTTCCCTGAAGTTAGTCATAGCCATGAGTATGACTCATGCTGAGCCCTGCAGAACATAGCAAATCATGGAATCTAGGGGTGGTCTCGAGGACCCCCTGACACAGTGGTAAAGTGACTGATGGAGGTTCCGGTCTCCTCTCAATGAGTTGAACTCATTTTCCTGCCCAACACCTATGCTTCCTCTTATATTCCCACCCAGTCTGCTAAAGTGAGAAACCATACACATCCACAAATCTCTCTCTTGTTCCACATTGCATTTGGACATCCATTTCTAATTGATTCTATTGTTGCTTCCCAACCCTGCCTTAGTTCAGGCAATGATCATTTACTTGGGTTACTGACATGGCCACCTAACTGGATTTTGGTTTTGGTTTTGGTTTTGTACCATCCAACTCATCCCCCCACTGCAGCACACCACCTTTTTATACTGAGGACAGATCTTGAGCACTCTTCTTAGCAACTGTCAACAGATGCTCACAGTCTTCTGATACAGCCCAAACTCCTTGGCATGGCCTGCCAATGCCACACCCTTCACGACCCAGCTCCTGCCTACTTTTCAACCTCCCATCACATTTCCAACCCACCTCCCACGCTCGATTCTTTGTACAAATATTCCAGCCACAAGGAACCCCCTGAAGTTTAAACAACATGCCACACTGTTTCATGTCTTCATGACTTTAACCTTTCGGTTTTCCTGCCTGGAATGGCCTGTTCCCCTTTCCCCTTCATGGAGAGATCTCAGCCAATTCATAAGCCAGTTCATCTTATGCTGTAGGTGACGACTTTCCCAGTCCCCAAAGTTAACTATCCTCTCCATGGTGGCACCACTGTGCTTGGTACATGACCTTCTATCTCACCACAGTCCTTTCTTAACTAGCTGCTTGGCCTTCTAAGTCTCAAGTAGAGCGCCCTCTGCGGGAAGGCAGGTGTACCACCTCACCATCCGCATCTGGTATCCGCAGGGAGCAGTTCTTAACAACTTGTGGGCGCTTATTGGCAGAGGATAGGGGCCGCAATTGTGGCCCTGCCAGGTACTAGTGAGATGATTCAGGTCTGTTATTTAACCTCTTTAAGTGTTAGTTTTCGCTCTTATAAAACGGAGACTGGACTAGCCCTCTATCAGAGTTGTCGTGATGAACAGAGCAAAGGTATCCAGAGCATTGGGCCACGGGCACAGCCTAGACCATATCACGCACCTTACAAAAAGGCAAGTTCCCCCCAAAATGTACCATACTAGTGTAAGATGGGAACAGTAAGGGAGAGAGGGTGTAGGGTATATAGGAACTCTGGACTATTTGCATCATTTTTCTGTAAATCAAAAACTTCCAAAATTTTAAAGTTCACCTGAAAAAAAAATTTCCAGCCCTGACAGCCAGCCCTCCCTTCTCTCCTCTCCACTCCCCCCACCCCCAAGCCCTTCCAGTGTTGCCTCCTCCGTTTTTGAAAACCTAGTATCACATCATTTCAAAAATAAAAAGGATTATTGGCTGGATTTGGGGAATCTTCTTAATCTCACAAGACATTTTGCCATCAGTGAATATAATCTGGGCCCCTTCTGCTATCTGAGCAGTAAAAAAGAGAAGAGCCCCAAATTGTCATGACATCTTTGTCCCTGAGACCAATTGAAAGGCAAACAAAAAACCCCAGAAACCTGACTTCTTTTTCTAATGAAGATGGTTGTTAATGAAAAAAAAAAATCCTTTGCTTCTAGGGAAGCTGGTGATTTTACCTGGTCCTACGCTGGCTGACAGTGTTGCCTTAAACGGCCTCTCCATCCATCTCAATAAGGCATCAGCACACACACCTCTGCCCACTGCACTCTTCCAGATGGGCAAGCCCAGCGCACCGTGTGGAGAGGAGAACAGCTATTTTTCTTCCTTGACAGGCCACGTCCGTCCTTGTCATATATTAGATGCTGCTAATAATCTATGTATATGCATTTAGGAGGATAAAAAAAAATCGTGTCCTTGCGGTAGTCATAGAATGACACGCGCCGATTTCCTCCCTTCATGAGTATGTAGATGAGTAGTGAGCTGGTTCCTCTCGTAATTTCAGGGACAGATCGTAAATTCCAGTGGGTCCTAACAGAATCATGGCCTTCTAGGGATGTGAATGCATTTGGGTCTGGTTAATTCAATCATACTTCTCCCTGGCATCATGTATCCTTCCAGGTACAGGGGGATGAATGCATTTATTTATTTTCTGAGAAAGGACATTCACTACTGGCTGTTCAACTGTATCTCCGGCCCTAGAAAAAGAGAAAATGTAGAGTTCAAGCACTTTTGAGGCCAGTGTTGAGTACAAACAAGGGAAGAGAAGTCGGAAGCACATACAACAGGAGTTTAAACACAGGATTCAGAAAGTCATTCCAAGGGCATATGACTGGGGGTCTCCATGGTAAGAACTGGGAAACAAGCTATGGGAAGTTCAGATTTTATTTCTCCTTTTGAGCCATCGTTATCAACCACCTAAAACCATCACCACCTGACCCTGCATGTTTTCATCAGTAACCGTGGGCTGCTAAGGAAGCAGTTCTAAAAGAGAAAGATTTTGCTGCTCAGGGGCCATGTGGTGACACCGGGAGATGCTTTTGGTTGTTAAAACTGGGGAGGATGGTGTTATGGGCATCTAGCGGGGGGAGACCAGGGAAACTGCTCAACAATGCTACAATGTACAAAACCAGCCCCACACCCAACAAAGAATGATCCAGCTCCAAATGTCAAGAGCGCCAAGCTGGAGAAACCCCGCATGAAGGCAATGAGTCCCAAGTCCGTGGTCACGTCCAGGCCACTGTGGTTGGGGGGGTGGGGCAGGGAGACAGGAGTCATCCCTGAATATGTGCAATCTGGAAAGACCCTACAGGTAATTCTGATACCAGAAGCTGGCCTCCACCCCAGAGCTGTATCCTTCATGTCAGGTCCCTTTGGCCAAGATACTTGGAAAGAAGAAAAAAACCTGCCTTCTATTCTGAGCACATGATTCCAAAGATGGGCTTTGTCTTTGTCTCCATAAATTCATTCCATAGGTATTTGCCTCTTGCTTCCTCTCTTGTGCCTTTATTTGATCCCAACCTGCTCCCTCACCCTCCCTTCCCCAGAATGACCGGGGACAGTCTTATCCCTCAATGCATCCACCAGCTACATCAAAATCTCTTTACCTCAAGGCAGCTGATACCAGTAAAATGACAGAAAAGTGATCTAAATAACTCACATTAATGGCAGGTCACCCTAAAATATTCCCAGAAGTATCCGATTTTTTTTTTTCCCAAGGAAGGATGAGTTAGTCGCATGAATTTCTAATGGACCGAGCACTAGAAAGCATACCTTGTATGTCTGGTACCGAGTAGGTGATCAATAAATATTTACTGAATGTCTCAATGAGCAAGACAAGATTTCTAGGCAAGAGCAGCTTCCTGTAACTCTGGGTTTAATGCCTAAGCTTTTCACTATCTCTTCCTGAAAATTTCAAAGTCTAAAATGGTTCTGTTCCGTGACTCGATGACCCTCCCCTTCCTCCCTGCCCACAACATAAATAAAAGATTTATTCCCAGGAAACGTGGTCGCTCTCCACAATGGTCGCTCTCCACCATGGAAGGGCCCACTAGGGGATGGTAACCATCCCAACGTGTGAGATATAAGCAAGGTGTTTATCATAAAAATAGCAATAGCACAAATGCCCCAGACCCTGAGGTCATACAATAACAGGTAATCAGAGAATGTGGCCTTCTAAGACCCCCGAATCCTTCTCTTTTACTGACTCTAATCAACCACCCAATTCAGCCTGCTCTCTTCCAGTCTATAGCCTCCCCTACCCACCTCCATCCCTCCTCTACCACTCCAATATAAAAGGAAAAGCTAGGAAAATAACACTAATAACAATAATAACATCACATTTTCTCGATTCTAAGAGGCCACGGATTGTAGGATGTATCAAAATATTTTCCAGGAGGAAAAGACCATCGGGCAAACTACTTTTGTAAGTCACATCCCAATTTCAGAAACAGTAAAATGTGAAAAAGCCTGCGTCATCGAAAAACCGAGTGACTGTCACAAATACCAGCAAAGCACTAGGTGAATGACATATTTTGCCTCCAAACTATTACTCCCATCGAGACTGAGCAAGGGAAGTGCAAACAGGATGGGAGAGCCCGCCTCAGACGCAGGTCTGGGGACCCTCAGGCTCCAGCCTGTACTCTCCCCGCAGAGATAGGCAGCTAGCGCTCTCCGCTCTCCGGGCAGGACAAGATCCTGACTCTTCCCCCGGGACTCTCCTCCAGGATCGGGCTGCGGGGCCTTACTCAAGGAGAACTCATATCACCACCTTTCACATCAAGATCCTCCCACCCTGAATCTTAGGTATGGGAACAGGTGGCCTCTTGTGATGGCAACAAAGTGACTGCAATGCCAGTCCCAGCAGCAGCTACACACTGTCATGCTTACTCTGGGCTAGGTACGGAGCTAACCTCTACGTGGAACATCTCCTGTCCCCCGCACGGCGATACCCTGGGAGCCTGACCGTCCCTGTTTTAAAGGAGGAAATGTTTAAGATGGAACCACAGGTATAAGGATGGCAGGAGGATAGGGAGCAATTGGATAGGGGAGAAGGGAAGAAATACTTCACAGTCACTTCTAGAAATCTGTCTTTCCTCCCCTGCCCTGTGACCCTCCAAGCGTCCTCCTGCTCACTCCGCAGCACACCCGGACCCGACTGCATTCAGGAAAGCCATGTGCTGGACAGAGGTCGCGTCTGCCCAGTCAGGGGGCTCCCGGGGATGGAGCAGTGTGGCTCTTCTGCCCCAGCCACCCAGGCACGGCTGGCCTGAGACTGCAGGGCCAGCCACAGGAGGCAGGAGGGGACCTCTGTCGCTGGGTGTGCTCTGGACCGTCAGGGCAAGGGAGGTCAAGGATCTTCCTCAGAGAAATTCTGCTCTGCACTTGCTCCACTGGTCCTCCTTACTGACCGGGCTTGCCAGCTGCACCTCGCCGGCCCGCCCCCACCCCCACCCCCCGCCCCCACCAGGTCCTTGCTGACTGCTTATTAGTTTTCTAGCGGGGACAGCAAATCCTGCCACTCTCCTTTCAGGACCAGGGCCACGGGAAGAGCATCTCCTGATTCTTACACCAGCAGAGTGAACTGGGAAGTTCAGAAAAGGAAACTGTCATAACCCAGTGAGAACACTATTTTACTTTCAAAAAGGAAATACCTTCAGATCCCTCCAGCCCAGTCCTTTGAGGTCAGATCCAGACCCGCTCGTCCCTCTTTGAACGTTCACCACTGAACTCCTCAGCCAGTGCTGTCCACTCAGCTTCCCCAGTTCATCCCTAATCCATGTCCTTGGCTTATCCCAAGGGCACTATCCTGCTATAGGCCACAAGTGTCTTGCTTGGATTGGAGCAGTAGCCAACCCAAAGCATACTGCCACAACTTACTTTCAAGGTCTTGGTTTCTTGCCTCACCTTTGGAATCATTCCCCACGCTGCCTCCAAGGGGTTCCCCCCCCCCACCAAATATGACAATCTGAGACTAGTTCTCTATTTGAAACTCTAAGCCATCTTTTTTATTTTTTGAGAGAGAGCACATAAGCAATCTAGTGGGGGGAGAGAGAGAGAGAGAATCCCAAGTAAGCTTCACACTGAGCATGGAGCCCGATGTGGGGCTCGATCTTATGACCCTGAGCAGAAACCAAGAGTCGGATGCTTAACTGACTGAGCCACCCAGGTGTCCCTCAAAGCCATCTTTTAATTACCTGTGGATTCAACCCAGAGCTGTAATCTATGAGACCCTTCATACCTCTCTTGTCTTATTTGCACCTCCCCCATAAATCACCTATAATCCTATGCTTTACTTGTTCATTTATTTATCTGACAAATATTTACTGAGCACCTACTAAATGCCAGGCAACTGTTCTGAGGCTGGAAACGTCTCAGGAACAAGACAGACAAGGCGGTATTTACGTATCAGCAGGAACGACGACACTCAAGGACCAGGTGAAGCCAGGCGCATCCAGGCACCTGGGTCTTCACGGCTGGGTGGGTGGGCTAGCCCAGCCATCTCGATAAATCCTTGTCACCCAGACTAGAAGGTGAAGGGTCCTTTAAGGAACATGGAAAGAGCAGGGTGGGAGTGAGGCTGGCATCTCAGGTGACAGGGTAGAAGGGGACAATCAGGGAGACACTCGCCGAGAAGCTGAGACCTGAACCAAGACCTGCAGGGAGCTGTGACAGCAAGACAGCGATCTGGGAACCCGCACTCCCGGCGGAGGGACGTCAGAGCAAAGGACCCGAGGCAGGAGCCTGCCCAGTCTATTTGAGGAGAATCAATGTTTCTTTCAGGGCTTGTCTGCACCGTCCTCTCTGGGGACCTTGGGCCTCTGCGTGTGGCATTCTCCCTGGGTGGGGACACGGAGACTCATGTCACCATGCTTCTTCCCTTCAGAATCCTTCTTGACCCCTCAACCCATCTGCCCAGGGCTGCTTTCCCTGGAATGGGATTCTCCCTTTCAAGGTACCTGCCGCACTTTCATGTAACCGTGTGTCCCGCTGGACCTAGAATCCAGTGGTCAAGAGCATGGCTCAGGAGCCACGATGTCCGCAGTCTGGGCTCTGTCGTGAGCTTGCTGAATCATCTCGGCAAGATACTTAGAGACGTCTGTGAGGGCTAAATGAGACAGCCCAGTGCCTGCCTGACACGTGACAGCTCATAATAGAAATGAGCCCTGGGAGGGCAGGACTGGGTCTGCCTTATCTATGATTTGCTCTCCCAGGCCTTGGGCAGGTCCAGGGACTCCAGACATAATTAATCCATGAAAGAACAAGCGAATGAATGCAAGTGGAAGGCAGAGCGATGGGACACAGGGCGGGGGTGGGGGGGGTCAGGGGGCAGGGGGCAGGCGGGCTTCTGTTCCCCTAACTCTCAGGAGCTGCTGGCTGAGGAACAGGGAGAAAACAAAGACCAGCATGGTAAAGGGAATGATCACTGACAAAGTAGTGTGTAAGGCAGAGTCAGTTCCCGACTTAGCTACCAAAATAAAACCTCTGTGGGGCGGTGATGGCTGTATTATTCCCCCACTTTCATAGAACAACAACAGAAAAGAGTCTCAGGGAAATGGAAGGATTCTTCTAATATAGTGAAAGAAAGCAGATCCCCTTCAAAGTGAATGGGAAAAAAAAAATCATTAACACGTCTTCACCAATTTTGGCAGGAACAGAATCCTTGGTGTTGCCCCAGTGGTGAGCATCTCGGCTTGTCCAATGGACAAAACCTCTATCTTGTCCATGAACATCTATCCAGGGAGAGAAGCAAAGAGCTAGCTCCTGACTCCAAGTGGAAGGAGGCTCGGACCCCAAAGAAACAAGCGTACGAGGAGTATATAACGTAACGAACGGGCCGTCGAACTTTCCAAGTGGGAAACCAGCTAGGCGTTAGAGGTTGAAGGAAACGATGAGCACGGGTGGTGAGGCAGGAACGTGATGACGAGGACTGCAGAGTAGCTGAAACCACAGCAGAGATGCAAAGAAAAGCCCCAGCCTCTGAGTGGAGCCTAACACGAACCCCAAACCCCACAGAGGAGCCTCATCCCGTCCCAGCAGAACCCTGGGGCCTTCGTCAGGAACAGAGCATCACCCACGCGACGGAAGGCTGGCCCAGTCACTGAAGAGCACCTCACTTGAAACTCTGTATCTTTTAAGATTTCTGCTTTTCTTCTCCAGGGCAAAACAGTCTCTGTAGAAAGGTGGCAAGGGACGCGAGGTGAGGGCTACCTTCTTCAGAGCAGGCCTGGCCGGGGAGGGCCGGCTTTATTCAGGGAGACCCCACAGGCGTGAGCCTGTGTGGGGTGGTGGCCCGCAAAGTTCCTCTTTGATTCCCTGTAAGGGAGGGAGGTGTGGAGCCTTGCTTGGAGGTCGGTGAAGGGAGCGAAGGAGAAGGATAGAAAGTCAAAGGAAAAGGGGCAAATGGGATAAGATGGGACAAGACAGCATAGGAAAGAAAAGGAAAAAATAAAAAGGAGACAAGGAAGGAGAAGCGTCTCCTGGGCACCAGGACCCCTTCCCCAAATCCACACCCTTGAAAGACCGTGTCAGTGTGTTCTCTCTACAGGTAAGGGAGCGCAGTGCAGAGGGTCCGTGGACACCCCAAGACCATCCTGCTGATGAACAGACCAGCAGGGATTGGAAACCTGATGCCTTCCTTTGCTTCCTGGGCTTTTCCCTACTCGCACAGGTTCAACTGACGGAGGGAGTGAGGGAGGAATAAAGATGTGACCTGGAGAAAGGTTACGAGGGCCTAAAAACTCTTCCAAGGCAAGTGATCATCATCACAAAAGCTCCACAGATGTCTTCCCCAAAGTAGGACTTTTAAGGGTTTGCATATTCAGAGTTTCCACACTATTTTACACTTCAAGCCACCCCCCCTTCACGGCTTCGTGGACAAAGCTGCAAGGTGATGGAGCAGACACACTTCAAGGATGTCCCCCGTGACCCCACATCCTCTGGCAGGCGTCCTGAGGGGAAAATGGCACAGGGGAAGACTAACCCACGCCATCTCTATCTCAGGGCCTCCTCACAAAGACCCTGTTGGCACTGCTCCAGGCTCACTGGCACCCAGAGAAGTCAGGTAACCTGCCCATGGTCACAGCATGACCCCGATTCGGCCACCCTCCTACTGAGCACAGCGAGTGCATGAGTAGAGCTCTTGGGCTCACAGCTACTTGAAAGATGATGTTCTGGGATGTCACCAGCTGGGTGGCCCAGGATTCTGGAAACCAAAATTTACTTCCTCAGCTCCTGGGAAAACCACATGTCTCTATGGCCCTGATTTTTCCCTGATTTAACGCTGTTCTCTGAATGCCTCCCACAACCCGGTTCCTGCGGTCACCTAGCCTGCTCTCATCTACATAACGTTGGTCTCTCCAGAGAGACTCTAAGCTCCACCATCTGCTCTCCCAGGGAGCATAGGTGCAGGGAAAAGGGTCCTGGATTTAGAGTTGGGTCATGGGAATTCCAATCCCGGTCCTATAGCCTAAGACTGAGGCCCCGGGCATGCTCCCTAGGCCTCCCTAAGTGTGAGTTCCTGGATCTTGAAGATGGAAACATTCATAATGATGACTCCATGGGAGTGTTGTGAGGATTAAATGAGTTTCACCATAAAGTGCTTTGCAGACTGGTTGGCACAGAGTAAGTGCTTTAAAATGTGAGCTGTAATTAGTCCACAGTGAATCTGTTCATTCTTAAAAGATACCCCCCGGTGTGACCGAGCTGCCCACATGGTGGCACGAGGGGGACAAGAAGGAGGATGTCCCCCTGTGCTCACTACTCCCACCAGACCCGTTTGGGGGCCAGAGCTTTACGCTATGGCAACAGACTCTTCATAAAGGGAAGGCATTTCTTCTCAAGAATAAAAATACTACGTTGAACACGGCATTCTAAAAGCTTCAAATTATGGAGGTACATTTATTATTTATGCTTTCATAACAGCCCCTTCGTATTGTAAAATCAGAGATTATTTCCAAAATTTTTGTGGAGTAAAACTATGCACTCAGGGTGGTGGAGAACTCATGATCAGGGTCACAGCTGAACTAAGGCGCCCCTCACTCTACCCCACCCCAGACCCAGCCCCCCACTCCAGCTCCCAACCCCAGGCCATCAGGAAGCAGGAGAGGCAGGAGACAGAGCCCAGACTCCATAGCCAGATGGGCCAGGGCTCGGCGCGGCTGCGAATAGCTCTTTGAGCACGAGAAGTGATTCCGCCTCTCTCGGGCCCAGTTTGTTCTGTTTTTCAAATGTACAAAGCCTCTAGCTCAGTGCCTGGAACAGAAGAAGTCCTTGGGAAATAGTACTTTCCCCTGGCTTTCCAAATACTCGGTTCTCTGCCTCCTCCTCGCCCTCTCCATGTGGCTGTCCAATTTAGGCATTTGAAATTTAAAGAGTCCCAAACCAAGCTCCTCTGTGTGCATTCGTGGTGCGTCTGGCATGCTGGCTTACCCATCCTGCCCTCTGCTCTCTCTCGGCCCCACAACCAACCAGCAGAACATCCTGATGCCTCCACCCCCAAAACGTACCCCCATTACTAGGACTACGTCTTCACCTGTGCTCCTGCACCCGGGTCCGGTAGGTGCCCCATCTCGGAAGTGGTCTCCTTGCTTCCTCTTATGCTCAGATGGGCAGCAAGGACGACCCGTTAAAAACATCAAACAGGTCCCATCACTCCCGCTCGAAGGGACACAACGGCTTTCCCTTAGCACTGAAGGGAAAGACACAATCCTCCCTCTTCCTGACAAGGGAGGCCTCCCTGATCTGACCATCAGCCCCCGCCCATCCCGGGCTCTCCCCATCCTACTGCTCAAACGAGGTTCCCAAAACTTCACATTTGCGGTTCCTTAAGCCTAGGACACTATTCCACTTTCCTCCAGGCAGCCTGGTGTGCCTGTTCTCTCAACTTCAGGTTTCTGCTTACACATCACCTTTTCTTTTCTTTCACAGAGACAGAGGCAGAGGGAGAGAATCTTATGTGGACTCCGCACTGAGTGTAGAGTATGACGCAGGGCTCCTTCTCATGACCTGAGCTGAAATCAGGGGTCGGACGCCCAACCCACTGAGCCACCCAGGCACTGCAAATGTCACCTTTTCTGTAAGACTTTCCATCACCACCAGTTAATTCCATTACCATTTAATATTTGAAGAGTAAAACAATGTGTGTGCACCTGGACACACATTCCTCATCTGCTCTCACCAATTTCCTCCAGACCAAGCAGGGATCACCATCGAACACGTTGTATGCTTTACTTGTTTATTGTCAGGCTTCTCCCCACTCAACTATACACTTGCCAGGGTAGGGGCCGGGTGTCTCTTATTCTTGCAACATTCCCAACATTCAGGCAACAATCTGGCCACCGGACTGTTCAGTTCCATGGCGGAGCGGGTGGATCCTCACTCTCGACATCCGTGGCCCACGCGGTCCTTTTTGCTGAGAATCAGTGGCCCTGAAACTCCTCCGGCGGCTGCAGCTGGGGGTAAGTAAGGGTGCAGACGGCTGCCCTGGGGAGGGAGGCACCTGCCAAGGAGGTGAAGTCAAGGCTCAGGAGGCACGTGAACAACCCCCACGGGCACACAATGCTACTCACGGCAGAGGTGGACGGTGGGTCGAAGCCCTTGCTAAAAGGCTTCTTACTAGAGTCTCCAGGTACTGGATTTAGATGAGGGGAATCTCATGTGGGATCTGAACACAAGGGCCCCAAATAACGAGCTGTTGTTAAACAGAGAAAAACGAACAAGGCCAAACTATATCAGGGTCACTCACAATGTTTACGCTGAAGGATGCCAACTGGAATTGCCTTTATGAGAAAGGAAACTCTCCCTCTTGGATCAGAGCTTTCTAAACTCATGGGTCTGGTGCTCAGGAGCTTTCTTCCTGTTCCATGACCTGGCTCCTAATTATTCCAGTTTAGAAAAAAATAATTACAAAACAACAACAACAACAACCCCCTCCCCCCAAACCAACCCTTTCCAAGAGTGCCATATGGAGAAGAGCAGAGCCTCCTTATTTTCCTTTCACCTCCGTATTTTTCCCAGAAGAGTTAGAGTGGGCATGGGAAAACCTCAGATGTTTTTATACTCCTTTGCTGGTGATAAGATAAAAACATACGGCAGCCTGCCTTGTTTGTGGGCTCCTTGAAGGCAGGTGCTGTGTTCTCGACAGTTTTGGGTAACAGCCACATCTAATATATTCTTCTGCCCAGCAGGGGCCTAACGAGTGCTAGAAATAAACCAATGAAAGAACGAATGAACAAATAAAATGCAGCCCATTAACTCAGTTCCTTGCATTCAAATGCCTCCATCCCTGTTCTGACCATGTACTCTGCCCCAGGATCCCAAGCCTTGGGCCAGCAAGCACCCTGGGAGCCCCCCCTTCCAGAGATTTCGGGGCTTTGCCACCATGATTAGACTTTTGCTGGTACTGGCTTCAGAATGCTGCCTGCACGATGGCAGGTCCTCGCTGGGACAGAATAAATGGGATTTCCCAGCTACAATGCTACAATGAGTGACCACCTGTTCCAGGGAGTTTGCTGGGTCACACTTCTCCAAGGGAGACTTGTAGATTTAAATGCATACCGCAGGTCTCCTTTCTGGGGAAACGGGCTCTGATATGGAATCCAGCATGCAGGAGGTTAATTTAGGACATGGTCTTGGGAAAGGCATCTGAAAAAGGAAGGTAAGAGGACTGGGCAGAGGAAGAAATCCAGCTGTGACTGGCTTCTCACAGCTGGCCCTGCAAGATTCCACATCCCTCAGGAAAGGGGCGTGGCCAGAGGCATGTGCCTCTTTACCTGTGGCCCTGTCCCAAGGGGCTGACAGCAGAGGGCCATCTGCGGGCTGCACCCCCAGCAGCTGGGGTCAAAGTCCTTCACTCCCGAAGGGGAATGTGGGCACCAACCACACACAACCGCCTCACCTCTCCAGCAAGTCAGAGCGCGATGACCACCTCCTCTGTGATGCCCTCCCAGCTGCCTTCTCCAATCCCCCCCAGGAGAGGTGGTAACTCTCATTCTTGTTCATCTCTTTATTTCCGGAGCCCAGCATACAAGCGACACCCAGTGGAGAGGCAATAAAGGTCTGCTGAATGAACGCAACACTGCATACTGGACATGAGCGTGAAAATGGGAATATCACAGAATCATTTTTAAAAAACTGTTACCCGGGGGCACTTGGGTGGCTCTGTCAGTTGAGCGTTTGATGCTTGACTTCAGCTCAGGTCATGAGATCGAGCCCCACATCGGGCTCTGTGCTGGGCATGGAGTCTGCCTGGGATTCTCTCTCTCCCTCTGCCCCCATCCCCCAATTAAAAAAAAGAAAAAACAAAAAACCTGTACTCAAGGAGTTCAATGTAGTAAGAAAAACAAAGAGAAATGATGGGGGAACTTGATAAGAGATGCACACAGAAGCACACGTATGTGCATTCTGGTCTCAACCCTGCATGCCTTCAAGCTTCAATGTCTTCGTGACTTGAAAAGACAGATCCTAACATTCTAAGAAGAGACCTGAGCTGAGACACACTCAGCTTCAACAGTTTTGCCAAACGACGTCTTTCTTAGTGTCATTACTGACAGGAGGAAGGAAATTAAGTGTAGATCCTGACAAGGCAAAGAGTCTGAGGGTCAGAGTGTCTCCCCCATGATATGCTGAAGGCTCTTTCCAATTAGCCTAGAGCTAAGAGTCCCTGCCCCCACCCACCCCCCACTGCCCCAAAGAAGTAGGCAAAGATGGGAGTAGGTGAGGAGTTTACTCTTCTGTCCAGGAATGGAAACAGAAACCAACTGAAACATCTTGTGATTTATGAAAATGCTGTGATTTTAAATCACTGAGTAGTAGTCCACCTTCACAGGGTAAAGAGCTACAGAGAAGCTGGAGGAAAGGTTTTAAATTTGCAGCCAGAATGCAATTTTAAAAAGAAAACTAAGAAATAAAGAAAAAAAAACTCACTCCCAATTTCTCTCTCATTGCATTTGTCTAATATAGAGAAGAATGTGTAAGAATGTAATTTTAAGGAAGACATCTGGAGGAGGGATTAAAATAAAAGCCCAAGATTTGTGCTAACTTGGCACTTTTCCCATGCATTCAAGCCAGAGTCAAGTACTCCTACTGGACTCCCAATTCCCCACCACATAATCTCATACGCCTTGAGGCAGTGACGAGAGCTCCAGTAATGGCTAAGAAAAAACTAACCAGACAAGGAGGAACATCTTATAAAACCAAACTTATATACCTCCTTAAAGTGATAAACCACAACCTTAATGAAAGCAAAAGCCGTTAGAACATTTTCCAACACTATAATCAATACTCATCTCTACCAACTCAAAGGTCTTTCTCAGCAATCAAAGCATCATTTGATTAAAAAGACAACAACAACCCAGAACTGATAAATGCAGGTAAGTCAACACTCAATTATCTGTATACAAAATATACACATTTGACCTTTATCTCTTACAGAGCGACCTAAGCTGAGTTCTTCCTAAGAGCACTGACATGACCTCTTCATTTACTAAAAAAATGCAAACTCCAGTTTGATTTGAATACGCTTCAAAAGCCAGCAGAGTTGACACCCAACTAGATTTCTAACTCCTTGTCCATGTCATTAGCATGACCTCATTAAATGTGGGCTTCACATAAAAAAATACAATCACTGTACTTGGCATGACGACACCTTCAAAGATACCAGGAAAAAAATGGGCTACAATTACCTTTGAACTTGTGGAACACAGCCCACAGCTCTGCAATGTCGGTGGCAAAGGTGATGTCCGTGTCAAGGACAATGACCCTCTCCAGGTTGGCAGGAAGAGTCTTGGTCAGGACGAGCTTCATCAGACCGTAAATGCCTGAGTAGTGTTTGTTGGGGATCCAGGAGACTTCAGACTACATCAGGCAGGGGAGAGGAAAAAATAGAAAAAAAAAAAAAATCATCACACTCATTTTTTTGCATAAACATTATAAATAGTGCCTGGTACATAAGAAGTATTCAATAAAAATTTGCTGAATAAATGAATATTTTCTTAAAGATTTGTTTATGTAATTTATGGTTTGGCATGTGAAGTTTATTGGGAGAAAATGCATCTGAATCAAGGGAGAGGAAAAGCAATATTTATGATATGACTATTATTTGCAGATGCTATGCTCAGATTTTTTAAATAAAATTTTTATTATAGAAATTATATACGCTCTGCTTGACTTATTTCACTTAAGCAGAGAAAAGCACTTATCATATGATTTCACTTACATGTAGAACATAAGGAATAGCATGGAGGACATTAGGAGAAGAAAGGGAAAAATGAAAGGGGGAAATCAGAGGGGGAGATGAACCACGAGAGACTATGGACTCCATGGGTTTTAGAAAGGAGTGGGTTGGGGGGATGGACAAGCCTGGTGGTAGGTATTAAGGAGGGCACCGGTTACATGGAGCACTGGGTGTTATACGCAAACAATGAATCATGGAACACTACATCAAAAACTAATGCTGTACTGTATGGTGACTACCTTTACATTATAAAAGAAAAAAATTATATAGGGTCACTGGAGAAAAGAAGACTATGTTACAAAAGAATGAAAGTATAAAAATGGGATCATACTCTTTTTGTTTTGCAAATACTGCCTAATTGTTCCAATGTAGACCTATTTCTTTCAATCACATTTTGTCATTAAGACTGCTACTTTAGTGGCATCGTCCAAGTTTATGCTTATGTATTTTTTTCGAGTTTTAATTGAACCAATTAGTGTTGCTCTTGTTTTCTGGTTCTCACACATAAAAGAAGGACTTGGTCCTAAGCTATGCAACACTCTTCACTGGGGAGCGAGAGAAGACACACCCACAGACAGTAATGCACAGCCCACGGAGAGCCACCACTGAAATCCTCCCATGATGTAACAGGACAACCAAGGTCCCACAGGTGGGTACATCTGTCAGCAAGTGGCACAGCTTGGTACCACTTGGTACCCAAAAACAAGGCTGAAAATAACACCAGCTGAGAGCTCTCAAAGGAACAGGTCATATGAAAGTAACCATGGGTGGGGCTCCATCCTAGCTGCCCTGGGGGGCCTCCATGCATGCCAAAACACACACTTGTCTTCCAGAAATTAACACTGATAATGGAACTCTTCTGCGGAAAATGTGACCACTACTGAGATTCCAAAAAACATTTACCCCTTTTGTCCCTATAATTCCATTCTGAGGATGCTGTTCTAAAAAAAAAAAAGTCACATTTAAAAATGAGAAACCAGTTTTATTCCCAAAGATGTTCATTACCATGTTATAAAATAGAAACAATCCGAATGTCCCAAAACTGGACAGTTAATTAAAACATGCTTTTTTAAAATCTGATAACATATTATTTAATGGCTATGAGCAATGTAGATTAAGATGTACTAAAAAAAAAAAAAAACCCAAAAAACAAAAAAGAAACTTGAATGTGATGTTAAAAGAAAAAAGGCAAGCTTTTAAAAATTTTGTTTGCTTCATAACCACTATGTATAATCAAACAACATTAAAACACATCCACCCAAACTCACGCAGAGAAAGACGAAACAGAAGCATGGAATCAAATTACTAACAGTGGTCATTCGGGAATGATGGGTCCCCCCTCTAGATAAATAGGTATGTATTTTACCACACTTTTCAACTTTTTAAAACAAGCAGCTACTATCATTGTAAAGAAAAACTAAGCACTGCATCCTTTTTAAACATACCATCATCGGTGATGGGAAAACAGGGACACAGACGCTGACTTGGGAAAGCCAGGACAAAGAACCCCGTGGTAATTCACACAATCCAGCCCATCCCTCACACCCACTCTGTGTTCTGTGTTCCTCTTCAGTTTACTTGAAAATACCATATCAGCTACTCCTTATCCTCTCAATACACGTGCAATTTTGACCAGGGGAAAAGAAGGAAAAAAGGAAAAACATGAACTGATGGACAAAACCGTTCGCCACGCGTGAGTCTCAGGAAAAGAAACTTGAACTCTGCCTGTCGTCCCGTCACCATGTTCCCGGGCAGCATGAAGGAGGGGAAGCAGAGACAAAAGCCGAAATCTGAACCCCAGCCCCAAACACGGTGTTGGTCTCCCTAAGCCTCAGTTTCTTTCCCTGTAAAAAAGACGACACTTGCATGACGTGGTTTGTGTAAGAATCAAAGGAGACGGAAGGATTCTAGGGTTTTACACAAAAGCCCCGTAGCACACAGAAGCTCCCAGCCTTCTCCTGATTCCCCTCTCCGCCCCCAGCATGTCAAGTGTTTGCTTCCTACTGAAGGGGGCGCGGGGCTCCGGGGCACCGCACAGTGTTAAACCTGGTTCTGCAGCCAGGAACAGGTGGCTCCAGATTCCGGTGTCACTTAATGGCCACATCACCTTGGACAAGTTCGTCCGGCCTGAGTTTCTGTCGTCTATAAAAGGAGTTACTGGTACCGTGTACCGCCCTGTGTCAGTCAGGGTGTGGGAGGAAACAGCACACTCCAACTGGGTGGTCTGAGGAAAATGGGTTAATAAAAGAACTATTGAAGCAGATGCGTAATTTAGAGCCAGCAGCAAGGAACCGTGCAGCACCTGGGAAGACAAAGAGTTGGGGGCCGTTATCCCCCAAGGCCCAGATGGCTGGTGCCGGCTGCCGCCACTGGAATCTGGGGAGGGCGGCCCCCCCGAATAAGCCACGAGGCAGGAGCTTCGTAGAAGGCCACGGCCAGCTTTGGGAATCTCATGGGGCGGGGCAGGGAGAGGCCTCTCACTCAGCCCCTCTCCCCTCCTGCACGCCCCTCCCCTGCCAGGGCACCCCTATACAAACCCAAATGGACGCAGAGGGAACGTGACCCCAGAGCCATGGCCCAACGCGGCAGCCTCATGGGGAGCGAGGTAGGGTGGGGACGGGTCAGAGAGCGGCACACAGAGGGGCAGACCTGTCACCTAACTGAGTGAATGATACCGAGACTACAGCTGGAGGCCTTCTCCTGACTCGAGCCGGCATGCTGTCTGTGCGCTGGGCGGGCAGGCGGGAACAGAAAGATGGACACAGAGGAGGACAGACGGACCGGCTGGGTGGGTGGGCGAACGGATGGGTGGACAGGCGGGGAGGTGGGCAAACTGGGCGCAGGAAGGTGAGTGACTTGCCTGCATCCCCTCCATGAGTAAGACGCATAGTCACAGAACCTGCCAAGGGAAGGCCTGCCTTCCTTCTCCCAGCCGCGTTGCCTTCCTCTGGAGCTGGCATCCTGACGTGCCATCGGCCTAGATCTCAGGGCCGCGGGCTCCTCCAGGAAGGGCCTCCAGTGGGCTTTAAAAAACTCCCCCTCATGAAAGCTCCAGCCGTTGGAACTCCGCTCAGCTGCTTCTCTCTCCCCCGAGGAGGGGCCCGAACTGAAGCTTGGCCATCATGGGTCCACGTGGCAGAGCGGTGCTATTTAATCAGACCTTTGATTAACTTATTCATCTATTTTGGTTACCATCAAAGCAGGAGAGCTGGGTGAGGACTGAACACCAGAGCGCTGGGCTGAGCCATCTAATTAGATCGCCCTGACTCTCGGCTTTATTTTTAACACACGTGTGAGGCCCTTGGATGCATCACCGAACAGTAGGACGACAGGAATAAATTAATCTCAATATGAGCCCGGACCGGAATGTCGCCCCAAGTCCCCAACTGATACATAATCAATTAAGGCAGAGCGTTCAATGAGAGGTAAAGGAAGCATTCGGAGGAGTTTGTATTCAGAGAGAAAACCCCAGAAAGAAAACTGAGGAATCTATGGGGGGATAGAACGTGTGGTAAGAAGCAGATATGTTTATTACAAAGGGCCCTCTCTCTTAGAAGTAAGTGTAGTGTGTCCCCCACCCGCGCCTGAGTCTAATCCTGCTCCCCTTTCAAGCTTCAGCTTAGAAGGCACCCCCCGCCCCAGCCCCCCACCACTGATCGCCACCTCCCCGGGGCACCAGGCTGGATGAGGGCTCTGCGAGCGAGCTGCCTCCCGTCCTCCAGCACAGCACGCCCTTGCGCTGCGTCTCACTTTCCACATCTCTCGCAGCTCTGGGCTGGAACTCCCTGAAGCAGGGACGATGTCATTTTTGCTGTGGTAACAACACAGTCATTACTCAAAAAATGGGGAACGTGCATGACTGCAGAGCTGGCCAGGCCTGGGTTTAAATCCTGCCTCTGATGTTGAATGCAAGCAGCAGCAGAAACACTTGTAACCACTGCAGCCCAGGGTTGGTCGGTCCAGGGCAACGGAAGACACGGGGCTTGCTGAGCCCCCAATGTTAGCCCCCGTTCCATCATTTTACCTCTGGGAGGCTTGGTTTTCTCATCTGTAAAATGGGGGCTTGGAACACTCTCTCTGCAATACGGCTGGGAGAATGGCAGAGCGTCCGGCCTGGTACTGGATGCCCGGTCGGCTGCTGCAAAGGCCACTCGGCCTCTCCCGGTGGAGGTCTGTGCGCACTGTGGAGGCTCAGACGATTCAGGATGTCGAGCGTGACAAAAAAGCAGGACATGATGCTGCCTTTGATCGTAAAGGGGAAGTCAGGAATAGAGATGGTTTTGTCAGAGGAAAATAAGTCACTCATCACCTTTCCCTATATTCCTAGATCATTTTAAGATTTTTATTTATTTATTTGAGGGAGAGAGAGAGAAAGAGAGAGAGAGGGGAAGGGCAGATGGAGAGAGAGAAGGAGACTCGGCACTGAGCGTGGACTCGATCCCACGACCCCGAGACTGTGACCTGAGCTGAAATCAAGAGTTGGATGCTCAACTGACTGAGCCACCCAGATACCCTAGATTTTTTTTTTAAGATTTATTTACTATTTTAGAGAGAGAGAGGGAGGGAGAGAGAAAGAACACAAGCAGGAGGGGGAGAGGGAGAGAGTCTTAAGCAGACTCCCTGCTGAATACAAAGCTCGATGTGACGATGTGACGTGGGGCTCAATCTCATGGCCCTGAGGTCACAACCTAAGTCGAAACCAGAAGTTGGTCACTTAACCAACTACACCACCCAGGTATCCCTCCTACATAGATTATTAACAAAACCACCAAGTGAGATCTCGGAAACTCAAAGCCTCCCCTCGTAGACCTCCAAGTTGCACTGTATACCTTTGGTTTTAGGAAGAAAAACCTACCTACATAAAATATACAAACAAACCAACAAAAACCTTCCACCAAAGTTGGTGGGAATGTTCACCATGCAACCTTTGGGACAGTCTCTTGGGGCAACCCTTACTGGTATCGAGTCTCATTTCCACCCTGCACTAAACTTTGGTCCAATCAAGGACATTAAGTCATGGGGTCAACAGAGAGAAGACACTGGATGGGTCTGATCACCCCGCCCCGGAGCAGCCTGTAAGATGACAAGACCTGTTGGAGCAGTAACCTGGGATGTTCTTCATCACTAGAAACACACCAAAGGGTTTATGTAATTAAAAAAATAATAAAAATGAAAGTTAGGTTTCTTTTAATGGACAATTATCCTTGCAATGGCTGTTAATCATTCTAAGCGGCATGTTCGAAGATTTAATTAGCAAAAATGCAATCATGCCCAGGAATACTACCTAATGCGCTTACACACAAGGGAGCGTAAGCAATGCCAGGTTTCAAGGGTTTCTTTGCAGAGTGGGGGGCAGGGGATGCTCTCAAGGGAAAGGTCACCTTCCCCAAACTGCCAGTTCCTTGGCAAAGAGACCCAAGGGGAATTTCTGTTAAGTGCCGTAAATGATTTTAAGGTTCATCTGATGCTGGGTGGTCCACAGAAAAGTTACTCAGGAAACCTGGTCAGGGTAGAAACATGAGCATGGAAGGGTGTGAAGAAAAGCCATGTCTCAGTGGGACGCCAGGTTTCCGACCTTTGATAGACAAGGCAAAGACAGGAAGAGGGGCTGGTTTTATCAAGGAACGGTGCATATTTCTTCTTGAAGATGCTGACCTTCAGAAGGCACCGGGATGCCCCAGTAATGAGGACAAAGAAAACATCACCTAGCATTTCCTGAGCGCTTCTTGGGTGCCAGGCATTGCATTAAGAGCCTTCTGCAGACTACTTTAGCGACCTCCCCGAACCCCTCCCAGCCCTGAGTCGACAGGTCAGGTATTACCATCCTGGTACACGAAGTTTGGGGAATGAGGACCCAAGTCTTTCCTTATCCCATCTTCCAGTCCCCAGCCTGAGCCACTCCACTCTGAAATGATGACAGTGTCTCTCTCTCCTCCCTTCCCACTGTCCTAGGTCCCAGGCGTTGCTCCCCAACCCTCTGGGTTCCTGCATCACCATAACTGAGCCTATCTCCATCCAAACCTCAATTCACCAGGAAGCAGTTTTTCATGGCAATTAGATATGAAGGCCTTGGAGTTGGGTATTCCTGGCTTCCACATCTCTGTGGACCTAAATTTTCTCATCTGTATAATAGGAATATTAGTAGCATATCCTGCTTTCTTCCTAGGGAGTTATTTTATTTATAGTCTGTAAGCTTTCCTCTATCATCCTGGAAATATTTATTGCTCAAAATAGATTTCTCACCCATATCAACATTTTCCTGTGGATTACAAATCACCTTGACACGTCTTTAAAAATTAAAAAAGAAGTCGTCCTCGCTGCAAAATGTTCGGAAAGTCATTTGCCTTTCATGTTGTTTCTGAGTGGTCGTCTTGGCAACCAACCTGTATGTTCAGAACATAATTGCTGAGAAAGGAGGGTGGGGAGCTCGGGTGAGCCGGGGACTCTAGGAGACGCCATGGAGGAGGGCCATGAACAGGCTTGAGTTCGGGCGTCTGACTGGCCGGATTCCAAATCCAATCCCACCACCAGCCTGGCAAACTCATTGCTCAAAGCCTCCACCTTATCACTCATAAAACAGAGAAAATGACACATGTCCTTCGAGGTCTGGGGACGTATCCAATGAGGCAGGAGAACTATGGGCCCCAGCACAGTGCCTGCCTCATGGTAAGGGCTCAATTTTTAAAATGCAAGCTTTTAGGCCGATTCACAGTGTGCACTCTGGAGCCTGACTGCCGGGGTTTGAATCCTGGCTCTGTCACTCACTAGCTGGGTCTCTGTGGGCAAGTCATGAAACCTCCAAGTACCTCACTTTTCTCATCTGTAAAATGGGCATCCTTACAGTGCATACTCCGTAGGATTGTGAGAATTCTGGTGCTACATATTGGCTATTGCTGTTCACTGTTAATATTACCAAAGATATTTACAGCGAAAGAAAAGATGAGAGTCACAATCTATAAGATAGAGTCATATGCATTTGTATTTACCCTTGCCAGGAAAACAACAACAACAACACTTCAACTCCATTGGATCATTTAAACAAGCATTTCTAGATCGCTGAATGTGGGCCAGGTACCAAGGAGAGGCTAGAGACCAGAATCCATGATGAATAAAATGTACGTAGGGCTCTTGAGGAGACTATGGCCTATGGGGTAGTCATCATCCATTCCTGCCTAACAAGCTACCTCGAAACATAGCAGCTGAAAACAGTAGTAGTTGTTATTTCACAGTTCCATCATCACGGACTTAGGAACACCTAAGCTGGGTGGGTCTAGCTCAGAATTTCTTAAGAGGCTGTGGTCAAGGTGTGGGTTGAAGCTGCAGACATCTAGACGCTTGGGATCTGTTCCAAAATGGCTCCCTCACCCACACGGGGCACGTGACGCTGGCTCCTTGCCACACGGACCACCTGGTAGGGCAGCTTGAATGTCTTACAACATGGAAGCTGGCTTCTCCCAGTGGGAGTGATCAAGAGAGAGCAAGAAACTAGGGTGTCTTCTAGGGCTTGGACTCAGAAATGACATGCCGTCATTTCTGTAATGTCTTCTTGGTTCTACAGGTCAGCCGCATGCAGCTCGGGAGGGACCAGACAAGGGTGTGAATATCACATCTGTAATTCTAGAATGGTATAAACTGGATTAAGATGAATTCCAAGTGTATGTATAGCAGCAGTAGTACAATTAAAAGGAGAGAGTCAGGAGAGGAGGGAGAGTAACCAGCTAGAGATGTGTGGAAGAGATGAGCCTTAAATTTGGTCTTAAAAAATGAGTCGCAAATTGAGTTTCTCAGACACTGAGAGAAAAGCAGGATAGGAGAGAGATTATCATCAGTGAAGGCACAGAGAAATAAATGACTGTGTGTGTGTTTGTGTGTTTGCAGTAGTCTGATTCATGTAGGAAAAGCCTGGAGTTGGAAATGATTGAGAAGGACATGGAGAGGCAGGAAAGGGTCAAATGTCGGAGAATACTGTGTGCAATGCCAAAGAGCACAGGACAATGTCCTAAAGATGGTGGGGGCAAAAACAAAAAGGGTTTCACTAGAAAAGAGACATAACCTCAACTGCATGCTTGGAAGGAACTCTAGCAACCTGTGGAGGGAAAAGATTAACAGAGGACGGCTCATCAGAACCTTGGAGGATGCCCAGAGAAAAATGCAGATTCCCAGGCAGCCGAGGGGCTCCGTCGGTTAAGCACTCAACTCTTGATTTCAGCTCAGGTCATGATCTCTGGTTCATGAGATCAAGCCCTGTGTCGGGCTCCCCATTCAGCCTGAGATTCTCTCTCTCTCCCTCTGTCCCACAACCCACTCGCATTCTCTATAATTGATTAATTAATTAATGGGGGCCGGGGAAAATACGAAGATTCCCAGGATCACACCCCCAAGGTGAGGATTCCATCAGGCCTAGGGCAGGGAAATCTGTTTTCTTTTTGTTTGTTTGTTTGCCATCCAAGAAACAGACTCTTAACTCTAGAGAACAAGCTGCTGGTTCCCAGAGGGGAGGTGGGCGCCTGGACGGGTGGCACAGGAGATGGGGATTCAGGAGTGCACTTGTGATAAGCACCAGATGTTGTACAGAAGTGTTGAATCGGGGCGCCTGGATGGCTCAGTGGGTTAAAGCCTCTGCCTTCAGCTCAGGTCATGATCCCAGGGTCCTGAGATCAAGCCCCACATCGGGCTCTCTGCTCAGCGGTGAGCCTGCTTCCCCTCCTCTCTGCCTACTTGTGATCTCTGTCAAATAAATAAATAAAATCTTTTTTAAAAAAAGTGTTGAATCACTATAGTGTACACCAGAAGCTAATATTACACTGTATGTTAACTGGAATTTAAATAAAAATATTTTAAAAATTAAAAAAAAAAATCTCAGCCAGAGCCCCATGCGGTCCTAAAGCAGTTGTCCCCAGACTACCTATGCCCTAGGACACAATCAGGACACTCAGTAAGCACTGTACTTCTCAAGGTCTTGTTGGTTGACTCATTTATGCTGGGTCACCCACCAGCTAATTACTGTGCAGAAACAAGACGCAAGAGAGCCCAAAACTTAAGTGAACCCCCTGAACTTGAACGCAGCTGGATGTACAGAGAGAGGAGACCTTTCTCAAAGATTAATACGAGAAAGAGCTGATGGAAGATAAGGCAGTTCTTTAGATAACCCTATACCTCACGGGCAGTTTAGTCTGTGAAGCCAGGAAGGTTTTCTGGCTGTCCTCTTTTAAACCTAGAAATCTCATTTCCATAAAAGCCACGCTAGGTGAGCGAGACTGAGATTCTAAGGAACCCGTATCAACAGGAGAGCCGAATTACATATTTCACATCTCCCCACAATGGAAGCTTGGAAGGAAACGTCGTAAGAGCCCCCAGGCTGGTCTTTTCAGGTGACAGCGTTCGACACTAAGCATCAATGAACATTATTTAGAGCGTGCAACTCTGGCCTAAAATAAGGTAGCTGGCTTCCACCTGAAAGGCTCGTTATTCACAAATCTACTGAGAAACCATCTTCCATAAACATAATTAATTCTGGAGTGATGACAAAGGTAGAATGAGCCAGGAGGAACGTGCTCGCGGATCTACAAACACCTTCCTCCTCCTATCGGTGGCCACAAAACCCCTTCCTCTCACGTCTGGCAAGAGGCATTCTGCATTTAGCTCCGTGAAGCTTGGGGGGACCAGTCACCGGAGCGTTCACAGATTGCCTGAACTCGGTACTTCACGTTATGAAACGAAGCATTTCAAAGCACCAGGAGTTCTGATTTGTGAACTGGACTGTTACAGTGGTTTAATTTCCTGAAATATAGCTGCCTTCTTAACTAATAGATTTTTCAATGCACTGAGGAGAAAATTGCATTAGCTCCTGCGTAGCCCGGACTTAATATTTTTAGAAGCTGCAATTCTTCTTATTACAGGGCACAGTATGTATTTACGGATGTATACTTAGCACAGTTTCTGACACACAGAAGGCACTCGATGAAGAGTTTTGCAGAAGTAAAACAACCCAAGTACACAGGCAAGGCTGACGGAGAACCCTTCCTGGGTATGGGGATGGAAGGGTGAACTTGTTGCGTTCATTGATCATTCATTCAGCCTCGCAAACACCAGAAGACTGCTTAAAGAGACAAAAACAATTATTTCAAGAAGCGTTATTCCAGCATTCCGGATGGCGGTTTATGTGAACAGGGGCTAGAGGTGGTCGGGGGGCTAGAACAAGGAAGGAATGGTTCTGCTGATACCATCCTCATTCGAAGTGACGTGCTGTGGTGTTTTTACCAGTGCTGGTCCTAACCTGCTTATCTGCAGGCTTCCTATGTGTTTATGTGCCCGTGCATACAGAAAGTCGTCATGGATGATCTAGGAGCAAGAATGTGACCTAGACAGAACACAGGACCTGTCCGTTCCAGAGACTGGGCTTAACCAGCTAAGACCCACCCCCAACCTCTCTCTCACTCCCAACTCCCGCTCGAAGTGCTAAAAATGGAGATAATCATTTTGCTAGCAAGTGCGGGGGTGGGGGGAGGGGGGAAGCCTCTTATTTGTTTCCCTGTTACTATAAATTTATTCTTCAGCATGCATTCTTAACAAGGCAAAATTGCTTCTTGTGAGGTGAAAAAAAAATCTTGGATATTATCATGATTTGTTATTAGAATCTTGCAGGGGAAAGGAGGTGCAATTAGGAAAAAATGTACTGAAATAGGCTCTTAGGGAGTGAGAAATGATAAATATTTTAACACCTGAGAAATTTTGCTCTACAGGATTATAGGACACCATGCTAGGCACAAACGTGAGACGTGTACGGAAACACACCGATAAACCAGATACCTGAATCCAGATATTAGCATCTGCTGAGTCTAGGAGCTCTGCCTGAATTTACTCAGAAGGCAGTTTAATCACAAAATATCACAGGGGCGCCTGGGTGGCTCAGTCAGTTAAGCATCTACCTTAGACTCAGGTCATGATCCAGGGGTCCTGGGATCGAGCCCCATGTGGGGCTCCCTGCTCAGCACAGCGTCTATCTCTCCCTCTCCCTTTGCCCCTCCCCGCTGCTCATGCACTCACTCTCTCTTCCTGCTCCCCAAATAAATAAATAAAATCTCTAAAAGGAATTACAGCTATCTGTTCTCAACTTCATCTAGAGATTTTAGGAGGGGCATCTGCCCATGCTCCCCTCCCTCTCGCATTCCTTCTCTCCCACTCCTCCCACTTCCTTCCCCAGGAACCTTCCAAAAGGCAGCCTCACAGGCTGCAATTAATGAGGTTCCATGCCGTTCTGTATTAACGAGGTGTTTTGCATTTTCCTAGGGCTTTGTAACCTTTTGGAGGTGAAGCTCTTGTCTGTGACACTCTGTGGTCCCAGCTTCAGAGAACCTCCCCACAGGTCAATTTAACTCTAAACACATGGGAGGATAACCCCGAGCAGGTAAAGAGGGTTAAGGAGGGCAAACCAGAGGTGCCACTCAATTAATTTCTGGTTGGTTTGGAAATTGTTTTCTTGCACAAAACATGGAAGGTGAAACTCTCCTGGCAGAGCGGAGATCAAAGGAAGGCCTTGTCAATGACGGTCGGAATGTCTCCTGGCTAACGATCGAAATGACCCTCGTCCACTGGGCATCCCTGAAAAGATGGTGCCTTTACTCCGTGCTTGTAATACATCTAAAAAACATTAACCAAGAGTCCTGTAATTTTAAATATTTTTACCTTGACCTTGAAGCCTTTGACTGTGGTTATATTGACATTCACTCCCCTAACAGGCCCTTACTATTTATACAAAGGGTTGTCAAGGAAACCAGGTGTTGAGGATAGCTGTCTAACTTGTCTCGATTTAAAATTTATCATATGTGAGAGTGCAGAAGGGAAATGAATGTCACCCTTAGAAAGTACTACTGAAGATGGTATGTGGCACAAGATAATTCCATTAAGCCTGTACTTTCCACTTGGGGATTTGGTTACTGATCAAAGGAATTCCTAATGCTCTAAATCCCCCTTCAAAAAAAAAAAATCACCTAATTCTGAAAGTGACTCACTTATCTAAACATTCATTGTGTGTGCCAAACTGTCTACCAGATGCTAAGGAAAAAGCAGCAAACGTGGAATGCTTCTATTTCTTAGGCGATCACAGATAAAAAGGAAAGAGTATTATTATATTTATGATAGTAATAAGGCATTTGTTGAATGTTCACTATGTAACAGACACTATAAGCAATTTATAAATATCTTTTAGCTCACACAATAACCCTAAAAGGTAGACATCAAGGAAACCACACAATCTTCAAGAATTACAGGAGCTGGGACTAAAACTCAGATTTGACTCATTCCAAAAACCTTAATCATTTTGGAAACTGACTCAAATAAGATATTCAAATCATCATCAGGCAGGGAAAGCTATAAATGGAGTCTCACCAGAATTCTCGGGGATGGAGCAACTGATTGCCTCTGGAAATAGGAAGTACAGCCAGAAAAGGCAAAGGTGACTACGACACGGAACTCATACTTTTAGCACAAAAGAACGTTCCAACACAGCCACAGTCGGTACCACCTGTGAGGAGTCGCACACCTTCCCAGCACAAATGTCTGCAAGGCTGCAAGTGAGCAGTAAGAAAACCATCAACACCAAAACAGAGAAGGAAGGGAAGGTTGAAAAGTAGATCTGAAAAGAGTCTTACAGTGAATTTTTTTTTTTTAAGATTTTATATGAGGGGCACTTGGGTGACTCAGTGGGTTAAAGCCTCTGCCTTTAGCTCAGGTCATGATCTCTGGGTCCTCGGATCGAGCCCCGCATCAGGCTCTCTGCTCAGCAGGGAGCCCAGAGTTGGGGATCGATCCCAGGACCTCAGGATCATGATCTGAGCTGAAGGCAGACACTTAACCGACTGAGCCACCCAGGTGCCCCAGAAGTATTACAATAAATTCTTAATTTCTGTTCCTTAGCACCTACAGAGAGAACCAGAGAAAATCTCAGCCTCTGATGTTCAGCCTTCACAGGAACTATACCATCGAGGGCCCAGAGCAAAGGTCAGCTTCTCTAGGACACCGAAGAAGACCAGCTGGAGGCCGGGTCCAGCACGGGCTGCACAGGAGAATCACCAGATCCCACTCCTGGGGCTGCCCCAGCAAAGCCGGAGGTGGGGCCGGGCATCGCTGCCGGCTCTGCACTGATCAAGATCACAAGCAATGCCCAAGTGCGACCCAGGGCGGGACCTGGCCCAGGCTTTTGGGGTGCTATTTTGTGTTAATTAAGTCTAGCAAATGACTCTTAGGTGCAATCGAGCCTGAGGTACCCAACAGCGGGGGCAATGAACCAACCAATCAATTCTGACTCCTAGCTGGGAAATCCAGACCCACATCAACGACGGCACGAGCTCTGCTCACTCTGGTCGTGTGTTGTGGTCTGCACAGACACTGTCACGTTCCTCTACAGAGGATTTTTTTGTCGTGGTCTCTTTTCATTCCCTGGTGTGGGAACACTGAAGCCACTCTTGGTCTGGAAGCAGCATGGTGTAAAGATGAGCCCTGGGCTCAGAGTCTGAACACACGGGCTGGGAGGCGGGTCAGTTCCCTTCTCTCTCAGCGTCTGCACTTGGGAAATGGAGACAACGCCGCTCCCTTGTTCTGGGAGACTGCGGACCAGAGGATGCAGATGGAAGCACCAAGCCGAGCACCTGATGGAACCCGTACTCCCAGCTCCTAGTCAGTTCTGAATCTAGAAGCGGGGACTGTCGCCTGACGTGACAAGCAGAACAAAGGCCCAAGCACAGTGAGCAAGCCTGAGACGCTGGTGCCTTACTGCATCTGCCCCGACTGGTGATTTCCTCCCGCTCCTCGATAATGGCTGGTTTTGGAGGGGAGGCCTTCTGTATTATGTATACGTAATGTAAAGGCAACAAGCACAGTCTGGGACACAATGTACGTGAGGTAATAACACCATATTAATAATAACAGGGGATGAGAAAGGGGAGTTTCAGCCGCGCTATTATGCCTGTGAATAAGATGTTGATCACTGCTTGCTATTTTCTCTTCAAACATATTATTTAGCAGGAGTGAGCAGATTTAAAACCCACCGGGGTTCTTGAGTTGAGCCTGGCTGAGTGGTTAAATCCAATGAAAATATCCTAGTTAGAGGAGGTTTTTTAGCTAAGGGAGTTGAGTATATAAAAGGATATTTAACAGGTCAGTTTGTGAAGATGTCCATCTTTCAAAAAGGATAATGGGAATGATGGGGCCAATGCCTACACAGCATCTTTGAGTTTACAATGCACTTTCAGATGATTTCATTTGCTTCTGGAAATAACCCTGTGAATTAGGCAAGAATTCGTATCCCCACTTTACATATAGGAAACGGAGACTTTAAAACACCATTGTCCAAAGTTACACAGCCAGTAATTGGTAGGGTGGAAACTCACCTCTTGACCTTTAGGAAGACTGCCTCTATGAGAACCCCATGTCCTGCTTCGACTTCATCACGGTAAGCGATGGAACCGATAGATCAAAGTATTGTCCATAGTTGCTTGGCAAGAAAACTCAAGGTATAACACCTCTGGGCACCTTTTTTCCCCCAAAATCAAATTGGTGATATGGTGCACACACCAACGGATGAAAACTTTAAAAAATTTCCAAGTTATCTCTGGGTGGAAAGAACTCTGGCTTGCTTCCCACATTTCAATTAGAGAAGAGAGAGAATCTGGCCTTTCAGTGTCCCAAATGAGGTAAGGAAGTGAGGCATGGACATCACCATGGGGTCCACAGGGAATATGTCCAGAACAGACAACATCTAGGTGTCGCTTATGTATCACATGGCTGAGAATAAAAAGATATGAATCCACTTGGCTGGTCTCTGAGCTGGTGGCTTGTAACTTTCTACCCCATCACCTTCTAGAGCATCACAGTCAGGGAGTGTCTCAACAGCAGACTCACCCCTGGTTTTGTATGATTGGGGTGAAATGGTCCTCAACTAGGGCCGATGTGGGCCACTGTGGGGTCATGGGTGGTTGTCACATCCTGAAGGGAAGACAGCTACTGGCATCCAGTGGGTAGAGGCCAGAAGTGTTGCCCAACAGCCTCAGATAGGACAGCCCCAAAACATCAATGGTGCTAGGGGCTATGGTTGAGGCACCTTGTTCAAAAACACTCGTGAAAACCTGAGGCACCTGGGTGGCGCAGTCTGTTAAGCCTCGACTCTTCGTTTCCGCGAGGGTCATGACCTCAGTCAGGGTTGTGAGATGGAGCTGTGTGTTGGGCTCCCGTTCAGCGGAGAGTCTGAGGATTTTTCTCCTTCTCCCTCTGCCTTTCCCCCCATAAAATAAATAAATCTTTAAAAACCATACTGGTGAAAACTTGAAAAATGTGTACAGATGAGCAGGCGAAATCTTGATTTCGTACAAGTTTGCCTCAGTTTTGACCTATGAGAAAATACGGCACTATCCAGAGTTAGTGAACCACTCCTGAGGAAGAGGAAGGCCAGGGTCTGAGGTCCTCAGTTTCACAAGCTAAGGGAAGAAAAGTGGCCACTCCAGAACATAAGACAGGCATCACTCTCCAAGTAAGAGAGGAAACTAAACGAGGCTTATACAGAAAGGAATACAAGGTTTAGACAAATAAGATTGCACAGTGGCTGATTCAAGGAGGGCTCTTTTGGGTTGCAAAGATCTTGTTGGGATCGAGGCTATCCTTCTCCTAGCAAGAGGGATTCCATGTTTCCACTAGGCCCATGAGCCACCCCCCCCCACACACACACACAGAGGATAAGCCTCATCCTAAACGCAACCTCACATAGAACCAAGGACTCCAAGCTCTAGGTGCCAGGCACCTGTCGTTACTTAGCATCTGCCTAAACACCCAAGCGGAGGCTCTCCTGGACACTCTCCCTAAGCTCAGGCTCTCTTGTACCAGAGCCCCGAATGTTAGCTTCACTCTCATGCTTGCCCAGTACAAAGCAGGCCAGGTTCCTTCTGCTGGGTCACAGCCCCAGTTCGACCCACCTGTGTCCCCACCGGGCTCACCTAAAGAATGACACACTCGTGGGGCGCCTGGATGGCTCAGTGGGTTAAGGCCTCTGCCTTCGGCTCAGGTCATGATCCCAGGGTCCTGGGATCAAGGCCCGTGTCGGGCTCTCTGCTCGGCGGGGAGCCTGCTTCCTCCTCTCTCTCTGCCTGCCTCTCTTGCCTACTTGTGATCTCTGTCTGTCAAATAAATAAATAAAATCTTTAAATAAATATCTTTATAAAAAAAAAAAAGAACGACACACTCGTGTACTGGAAGATTCAGCACTATGCATTATTTAGGGAGGAAAAAACCCCACAGTATCAGCACTTCTCCACTGTGGACAGCTCCCAGTCACACTCACCATCCGCCCTCCCCGCGTCTCTAAGTGGGTACCTAGATGACAGACAGAACTCTTCCTCTCCCCACTAATGCTCCTGTGTCAGCCACCCCCATATAGACCAGACCACTGTGCACCCACCAGCTTGTTCCAGAATTCTGGGAGGTGAACATGATTCCTCTCTCCCTCCACAGACACATTCAACGGGTCCCAAACCCTGTTACGTCAGCTGTAAAAAATTAATCTGCCTTTAATTGTAGTCACCTGAAGAGGAAGAAGGCTAAGGAGGAGACTTTTAATTAAAACGTGTGTATCCCTTCTTTTGGGGAACAGTCATGGAGTAAAGCAGCAAGTCTGGAGTAGATGAACCAATTCTATTCTTTATCTTTCACTCACCCACCATGACATCCTGCCCCTAGGACCCACACTGTTACCAGGTCACCGATCCTGAGACTCTTAAGATCAGGGCCTTGGATTTATTCATTTTAGCAAGGCCCCAGAGCACCCGGAGTCGGCGTGCTGTTGCAAGTGATCTAATAAATAAGAGAAACAGAACCTCAGGAAGGAACCTGACCATGCTCATCCCACCTAGCTCCCCCTTTGCCCTCAAACCCACTGAATAGATCTGGGACATTGATTTTTAAATGGATTCTGCACACTGAGAAGTCAAAGTCCAATTTTCCAAATATAAGGCCAGTTAGGTCCACACTCACCCGCTACTAAGCATGCGTCTCTCTGCCTCACGCACCCTGTGTGTCACTCACTCGTACACGTGTATCTCTCCCACCTGAGCACTCCTTGTGGCAGAGTCACTGTTCTACCTCCGAAGCTCCCTCTAAGGCTTTCTAACATACTTTGCATATAGTAGACATTCAATTTCTTTGCTTTTCATTCAAATGTGGACATACTGGCATATGGATAGTGAAGACTAGAACAGAAAAGTAATCCCCCCCCGCCCCATGGGCATCGTGAGGCGTCCTGGAGGATAGTCTTAGTGAACTGGTTTACTAGTTTCTTCCATCATCAAAAGGTCTGGCCTTCGTAAGTGGAAAAACAGAAGGCCAGGCAGATAAAAGAAATGCATTTCTCTCTTTCCTGACTGAAAAAGTACAATGATGAGGGTATTAAATTTTATAGCTAAGCTCAGCAGATAATAAGCAGACAAAGGATTCCTGTTCTGGGAAAGGTATTCGCCACTTTGGGCAGTGAAAGCCTGTCATTAATTCACAGAGCCAGATAAAAAGCTCTTCCGCCTTCTCTCCACCCTCTTCCTCAAACCCTCCTTGTTCGGGATAATGATGTACCCAGCATGGGCATGCCCCCTCTCCTTCCTCTTCGTTTCTGAAAATCACACTTGCTTCAAGGTCCAGCTCCAAACCCCATGTCTCCCAGAAGGCCGACCCTGACTACCCAGCTGGTCACGGATCGGTACAGCTCCCCTTCCAATTTCATTCACTGGCACTAAATTCCTGCAGAAGACATTAGCTTTTCTACGTCTGAACTCTGCTGCAATCCCATGCATCCGGCAAATCTGTATCTACCAACTGGCTTGTACCAAGGTATAGACCTGAGTTACTTCTTAATTGAGAAGTCAGCCACGTATTAATTAGAGTTAGCATCAGGTTTCCCAAGCCAGCCGGTTTCCCTGGGCCACTGAGAACATGGAAACCAGTGGCAGTCCATCTACCTTCATCTTAGAGGGGTTGGGAACTTCCCCAGGAACAGACTAAGTGCCTTGGGAAATCCCAACAAAGTTACCCCAACCAAACTCCAAATGAGTTAACTCTGAAGTCACAGAATGAAAAAAGCAAGTTAGGAAAGAACACTATATACATACACATACATACATACATACATAGGTTCTCTCCGCTTCCTAAATATGCATCTTCTTCACACAACGAACCTACAAAGGGAAGTGTGAGAGACTCTACCAGTTGTCTACTCAGAGCGGCTCTTCTGGCTCACTGTTGTAAAGGCTGCAAACAGGCAGACCGTAGAAACCCTCACTTTCCCAGTCTCCCCTGCAGGCAGGATGTGAACACATGGTCATCCAGACCAATGCACTTGAGGGGAAGTCTGCTGGGAGACTGTGGGGAGAAGATTCCCTCCCCGAGAGAGAGACAGAAGACAACTAAGGCTTTCATTTTCCTTCCCAATGTCCTGCGAAGAGAGGACTTCAGGGTTTGCTCTGATCACTGGACTATGAGGAGCCCAAGAAAAGCCCCAAGAAAACCATCATGTCTCATGGAACTGCCAATCATCTGTAAGAAAAATGAGTAGGTTGTTTAAGCCATATTTACTTAAAGGGAAAGTTCTTCCTTCCTTCCTTTTTCTTAATTGTACCCAAAAGCAATCTAGTTGATACTAGATCATCATGTGAAAGACCAGGATCCACAACAGTTCTGTACCTTCTCTTTGGGAACTGTCACCGTATAAAACAGTGAGCCTAGACTAGATGAACCAGGTCTATTCTGACCACACAAATGATGCAAGTAGCAGTCCTCAGCGACCTGCTTCTCCACTGTACTCCTTGACCTGTCCCACAAGGACATCTCAAACGCTATTCAAGAAAAAAAAAAAAAAGTGGATTTAAGAATACACACAGCCCCAAGAAGTTCCCAGGTGTTCTCCCAACCACATTCTCACCTGTGAGACCCTCTTACAGAAATGGTGGCACCATGACAGCCACGATTCACAGGCAGATGAACCGAACCCCACAGTGTGCGTGCCTTCTCCTACCTCTGAACATGCCATGCTGCCCACCACACGGGGAGAACAGGGGTTCTCTTCCGGTTACCCGCGTGATGTCACTATTTTCTCTTTGTTTTTCTCCTTCTCTTCCTCCCTTCTTCCAGAAGGAAAAACATATATATTTTTTTAAACTGGGCTAACTACACAAATTTTGTACAATACAGCAACAACAAATAGAACTGGAACCCCTATACCCAGAAGAAAGCTAATAAATGTTGCCCTATGTGTTTCCTTTTTTCAGAAATTATGTAACTGTTTGTTTGACTTTATTTATTTTTTTAAAGATTTTATTTATTTGTCAGACAGAGTGAGCACAGGCAGACAGAGTGGCTGGAAGAGGCGGAGGGAGAAACAGACTCCCTGCTGAGCAAGGAGCCCGATGTGGGACTCGATCCCAAGACGCTGGGATCATGACCTGAGCCGAAGGCAGCTGCTTAACCAACTGAGCCACCCAGGCGTCCCATGTTTGTTGGACTTTAAACATGAGGTGAGGGAGGAGCTTGTGTCTTTCTTTAAACTTAATACTACATCACAAGTTTTTTCCCTCTTCATTGATTCAAGCAATATTCAACTTTGTTATTTTTTTTAAAGATTTTATTTATTTGACAGAGAGAGAGATCACAAGTAGACAGAAAGGCAGGCAGAGAGGGGGGGGAAGCAGGCTCCCTGCTGAGCAGAGAGCCAGATGTGGGGCTTGATCCCAGGACCCCGAGATCATGACCTGAGCCGAAGGTAGAGGCTTAATCCACTGAGCCACCCAGGCACCCCTCAACTTTGTTATTAAACCACTAAAAAGCTCATAAAAAAAAAGAGATTTTGAAAACCTTCAAATACCCCATTGAGAAAGTGTACCACAATCTATCCTTTTGCCACTATCAGGATTTAAGTTGTGTCTAATTTTTGTAATGTTTGCAAACAAACAATACCATCAAGAAATCCTTTGACTCCACCTCTGTTTCCTCCGGGCAGAGAAAGTCTGCATCCTGTAACTTGCATATATTTTTGAAGAATCTTGAGAAGTGCTGCCACATCATTAATAAGAAAAGCATTCTGACATTCATTTAGTAACAGGCATTTTCACAAGGGTCGGTCCCAGTGGATACCTGCCAATATTGGGTAATACATTTTTTTTAAAGCCTTTGCCATCTAGATATAAAAAACTTATTTTCCTATTTCTTTGAATACATAGCAATGCTGTTATATTACTACATACACTTTTTTTTTAATAATCTGCTTTTCTAATTTTGTGAATTCCTTTATTCTGATCCTTACCCATTTCTACATTGGTCTACTTTTCCTATTGATTTGTTAGATCTTTGTGTCCTCCTTATGTCTATTCCAAGCATCATTTCCCCCATTTATCACTTGTCATTTAATTTTGTTTCAGTTGCTGACTGACATTCAGAAAATGTCCCGTTTTCCCCAATTAGTTTCAATTAATCAAATCACTAGAGTTTTCCTTTGACTATTTTTTTTCTATTTCTCTTTGCCATATACAAATTTCCCTCACCCTTGGATGAAATTTTTAATTTTTTCCCCCTAGTCTGAATGTTTCTCTTTTTAAACTTGTCTTTAAACTACCCACAATTTTTTTTTT
>PISX010007323.1:0-89647 GCA_004024625.1 Mellivora capensis | reverse complement strand
GTAGCAACATGGACGGGACTGGAAGAGATTATGCTGAGTGAAATAAGTCAAGCAGAGAGAGTCAATTATCATATGGTTTCACTTATTTGCGGAGCATAACAAATAACACGGAGGACATGGGGAGATGGAGAGGAGAAGGGAGTTGAGGGAAATTGGAAGGGGAGATGAACCATGAGAGACTATGGACTCTGAAAAACAATCTGAGGGTTTTGAAGGGGCAGGGGGTGGGAGGTTGGGGGAGTCAGATCGTGGGTATTATGGAGGGCATGTATTGTATGGAGCATTGGGTGTGGTGAATAAACAATGAATTCTGTTACACTGAAAAGAAATTAAATAAAAAAAATTTAAAAAGTGCACATTACAAAAAAAAAAAAAAAAAGAAAACATCTTTAGAGGCATACTCTGCACTCATCTTTCTACCACAGAGCAACCATACCATTGAGGACCTAGAAGTTTCTCAGTCAATCCATGTATTATGACATATATGCCTGGGAATGAGTTCTGACACACCTCGGACTGGAATCATCCTGGCTGTCCTCATGGGAAGAACTGCATCCACAGCAACACAGATCAAGCCAGGAGAAGGTCACCTCAAACTGTTCTGGCTGGCAAGACCTATACAACCCTAGCTGCTACTGATTGCCCTGAGGGTTTATCCTTCTGCGTGGGCAGAAAGCAGTAACACAGCCCCATGGACAAAATGGAGACAGAAGTGTCATAGAAAAAGAAAGGAGGTAACAGGTATTTAGGGAGATAGATGTTTTTGCTTAAGTGCAAGGGCTGGCTGGCTTCTGGTCTCCCTTTGTTTCATTTGTGTACATTTTGCTTATTTGTAATCTCTTGGATTCTGTGGCCGAATGTCATCCTGGTCTCCAGTATTTACATGCAGCAACCCATGTCCTTGAGGTCGAGACGTTCAAGGCTAGATTCTCCCTCAACACTTTGAAAAGACATGAATACAGCTGAGCTGGCCAACAAATCTCAAGGAAGTAGAAGGGGAAAAGGGAAAGGAAGTGAATGGTAGAGGCAGCTGTACAGAAAGTGGTTCTGGCTGACAGGCACAAGTTGGTTGACTCTTCTTCATCTTATATCTGAAACTCTTTTGAAAAAAGAATTTTCTTTTTGTATCAAATATTACTCAATTCTATGGTTCCAGTGGCCACTGACCGTCCCCAAGATTATAAAAACTGAAATTTTTAGATATTTCTTTTTGAAATGGCAACATACCCACCTCAAGTTTGAATCTAAATGCAAAATACCTCTACACTTTCTGTGAAAAGACAAATGTGAAAGAAATGACCGCTAAACAGATGAAATGGGTAAAGAGATGACATAGAACACTGAAGAACAATGGGGAAAAGGAGGAAATTAGGAGAGAATAGAAGAAACTGCCTGACTCTTAGCTGCCCTTCATCTCTGTTTGTTTTTAAAACACATTCTGTTTTCTTTCACGTATTTCCACTGTAATTGTGCATAAGCAGAGTCCATGATGCTTTGAAAATTGAGGACCAAGTCTCCCCAAAGCTTTAGCAAAGACATTAAAGTCAGCTGACCTGACTGCTAAACCTTCAACAGACAAGTGATGCTATGAACAAATGGGGGAAAAGAGACAAATGGTAGGTATGGTGGCATCAGGGGAGAGATTCCGGTTCTCTTTCTCCACCTGTCTTTTAACTTTAAATCATTGTTCGTGCTCATAACCTCTTGCCAGATTTCCTTTTTTGAGCTTCTCATCCACAGTCCTTGAGTTTGGAAAACTGAGGACAAATGTCCTAAACTCTCTGTTAAGACAGTAACTGAACAGATCTGACCACTATAGATCCAGGAAGTAACAAGAGAGAGGAGGAAGGGGATAGTGAGAGCCTGGGGGATGGTAGAGGTTGGTGGTTTCTGGTCTGTCTTTTCTTGTAACCTTTCGGTGATTTTTACTTGAAGTCTGCACTTTGGGGAATTTTGATCCCCTGTCGTCCCTAAACCTTACAAAAATGTCCCCCCTCCCCATTACATTGTGATCTACAAGTGGGACTTGCCATTCTGTTTTTTTGTTCTTATTTTTTGAGAACTGAAGTCTCTGGCCTCCCTGAAGCCTTTGTAAAATTGCCCACACAAATTTCATGACCCAAAAGCCACTAGGTAAAAGTGGAAAGGGGAAAGGGCAGAGGTAAGATGTCGAGACAGATCTTTAGGAGAGAGCTACTTTCCTCCTTGCCCCCCATGTCCTTCCTTCCCATTATCACAAACATTAGGGAATGGCTACCCAAAATCTGCTATGTGGAAAATTTAGAATCCTCATGTACTTAAAAGTTCTGGAAAAATGTGATGACTCAAAATAGATGAAAAACTTAAATGTGAGAGAGGAATCTATCAAAATCCTAGAGGAGAACATAGGCAGCAACCTCTTTGACCTCAGCTGAAGCAACTTCTTGCATCTCCAGAGGCAAGGGAAACAAAAGCAAAAATGAACTATTGGGACTTCATCAGGATAAAAAAAAACTTCTTCCCAGCAAAGGAAACAATCAACAAAACTAAAAGACAACCTATGGAATGGGAGAAAATATTCACAAATGATATATGAGATAAAAGGCTAGTATTCAAAATCTATAAAGAACATTGCAGACTTGGGGCACCTGTGTGGCTCAGTCGTTAAGCATCTGCCTTATGCTCAGGTCGTGATCCCAGGATCCTGGGATCAAGCCTCACATCGGGCTCCCTGCTTGGCAGGAAGCCTGCTTCTCCATCTCCCACTCCTCTTGCTTGTATTCTTGCTGTTCCTATGCCTCTCTGTCAAATAAATACATAAAATCTTAAAAAAAGAATAGCAGACTCTATACCCCCAAGCCAAAAAATCCAGTCAAGAAATGGGCAGAAGACATGAATAGACATTTCTAACAGACACATGAAAAATGTTCAACATCACTCGACATCAGGGAAATACAAATCAAAATCACAATGAGATACCACCTCACACTGGTTAGAATGGCTAAAATCAACATCTCAGGAAACAACAGGTGTTGGCGAGGATGCAGAGCAAGAGGAACCCTCTTTCACTGTTGGTGGGAATGCAAACTGTTGCAGCCCCTCTGGAAAACAGTATGGAGGTTCCTCAAAAAGTTAAAAATAGAGCTACCCTATGACCCAGAAACTGCACTACAAGGATTTATCCAAAAGATACAAACATAGTGACTTGAAGGGCACGTGCACCCCAATGTTTATAGCAGCCATGTCCACAATAACCAAATTCTGGAAAGATCCCAGATGTCCACTGACAGATGAATGGATAAAGAAGATGTGGTGTTTATATACACAATAGAATATTACTCAGCCATCGAAAAGAATGAAATCTTGCCATTCACAATGACGTGAATAGAACTAGAGGGTATTATGCTAAGCAAAATAAGTCAGTCAGAGAAAGACAAACACCATATGATTTCACTCATACGTGGAATTTTAAAAATTTGTTTACTTATTTAGTTTTGTTAAGAAACAAAACAGATAAACATAGGGGAATTGAAGGAAAAATAAAATAAAATAAAAACGTGGAGGCAAACCATAAGAGACCCTTAACTCTAGAAAACAAACTGAGGGTTGCTGGATGGGTGGTGGGTAGGGGGTGGGGTAACTGGGTGATGGGCATTAAGGAGGGCACTTGATGTAATGAGTACTGGGTGTTATATGCAAATAATGAATCACTAAATTCTACCCTTAAAACTAATAATACACTATATGTTAACTAAACTGAATTTAAATAACAAATTAAAAAAGAAGAAAAAAAGAAAAAATTTCTAAGGAAATATGGCTCAAAACCACCCCCCAAAAACTAATGAAGCAGAGTTAGGCTTTCAACACCCAAACCCAAGAAGTAAAAGAAGAAAGAGATGGGGTTGCTAGGGGTGGGAAGTAGTGGAGGAAGGCATCCTACCTATCTGCCTGCCAGCTCTCAAATTATTTTCCATAGCCAGCTACCTCAGAGTCCACCCCTGAAGTTGGTCAGTTTTTATCATGTGACCTTTCCCAGAAAGTTCCATTCTCACTCCTCCTTGACAGAAACACACATGGGTTGGGACACAGTTTTCTCAGCCAGTCGGCTCTGAACTCTTTCGTGATCCCTCCTTCTGTCACATTTCCTCTTAAGTATTCTCACTCAGGCTTCTCTCTAGCCCACAGGCCTAATCTCTCCTTATACTCCATTTCTAACTCGGTCCCCTGAAAATGTCTCTGAGTAGTAGTACAGTGACCAGACAGCAATACATGTAAATAAATATGTATTTTTAATAAACTCTTATTAGAAAATTCTTGTCTTTAGAAAAAGTGTAAGTTTGATTACTAGTTTAAATATGTGATAAATGAATTCACAAGGTTCTGCATTTTAACTCGTGCTCTTGGCTCAAAACGAAATTGACATTTGGTTTAAAGTTCTTGAAGTCTTTTTAGTTTGTTTTGGCTTTTGTTTCAGGCTTTAAGTACCTGAGCTGCATACTTTTCTTAATAGCAACTGCTCAAAAAAGGACATAAAACCCATAAACTTTTGTTTAATACATGTATTTTAGCATATCTGACTCCAAAAGAAATTTGTGTCATGAATTGTATTTTCTTACTAGGCTTCATCTGTTATTAAAATTATGCATTTTAAAGTAACATATTTTTATAAAAAACAAAACATGTTCCAGTGGATTTCTTTGATACTTTGTGTGGGACAAGATGGCTCCTTTTGCTTAAGCAGGATGCTGTTTTATAGCAACTGTTCTATCCCTCTGCTGAATCATAATAGTTCATTTTTTGCTTAAAAACTGGTTTCACCTTCTGGCATCTCCCATCCAAACAAAGATATTAGAATTTCTTCTTTGTTTTCTCTTTACCTTTTTTCCCATTTTTAATTTTGAGTGTGGAGATAGACAGTCATGATTTCTCATCTAGCTGGCCTCTGAGAACCTACTTTTTCAAGAGAATGATACTTATCACACACAGTACCTCAGTCAATGAATTTGTTACATTTTGAGGTTTTAGGGTTCATAAAACAAATTAGTTCTTGTTTTCTTTTGAAATTTTTATTTATTTTTTTTTTGCAATTTATGGGTACTTTTATTTTATTTTTTTTCAGTGTTCCAAAATTCATTGTTTATGCACAAGACCCAGTGCTCCATACAATATGGGTCCTCACTACCAGGCTCACCCAACCCCCCACCACCTTCCCCTCCAAAACCCTCAGTTTGTTTCTTTTGGAATTTTTAATTTGAGTTCACTTTGAATAAGACATAAGTGAGTCTCCAGTTAGATCTTGTCTCATACTCCAGCACCCCTTCCCTAACTGCCTACTGATTAAATTAACTTCCATATTCCATGAGCACATTAAAAAGAATGGGCCCAAAGGAAAGTAATTATATTCCCTCAAAATCTCTTCCTCTTCCTGTATCCATTCTTTTAATTAATGTACTTTGGGCCTACTGGGTCAGTGGGTGTGAGTCCCATGCACCTGTATTTTTTTTTAAAGATTTTATTTATTTATTTGTCAGAGAGAGCACAGGCAGACAGAGTAGCAGGCAGAGGCAGAGGGAGAAGCAGACTCCCCGCTGAGCAAGGAGCCCGATGCGGGACTCAATCCCAGGACGCTGGGATCATGACCTGAGCCAAAGGCAGCTGCTTAACCAACTGAGCCACCCAGGCGTCCCTGCACCTGTATTTTTATAATTTCATCAAGTGACTTTAAAGCCGAAGTGGGTTTGAGCACCACCAGCCTAGATTGTTGTCTTAGCTTTGTAGTTGGTGCTCTAAAATCTAGTTCTTTACCTCTCCAGCTCATTCTTCACATAATAAATTTACCTTCCTGGAGCACCTGGGTGGCTCAGTCAGTTGAGCACCTGAGTCTTGATTTTGGCTCAGGTCAGGATCTCAGGGTCCTGGGATCACACGCTAATTCAGTCTCTGTGCTCAGTGGGGAGTCTGCTTGAGGTTCTCTCTCTCTCCTTCACCCTCTGTCCCTCTCCCAACTCACATTTTCTTTTGCTCTCTCTCAAATAAATAAATCTTTTAAATAAATACATAATTTAATTAATTTAAATACTAAAATATCTATATATACCTAAAATACCAGTTAGAGCACAATATTCCTTTCCTCAAATCATTGCAATAATTTCCTGCTTTGTACAGATGTGTTAATACCCAAAGATCTTGACTTGGCCTTCAAGAATTTCTCTTATATGTTATTTTCTGTTCCCCTGGCCCACCTGTACCACTTCCTTAAACAGACTTCATCCTCTAGCCACATCATGCCATTTTGAACAGTGCTACCTTTGTCTGTTTTGTTTCCTTTGTCTAGAAAGGACCCCTGCTTCATTGCTAACAGCTCTGGCTATCTCTACTGAAATTTCATTCTTCAAGAACAATTTCCATTGGTTAAATAATGACTAAGGTAGATTAATATCAAACTAGTCTCTACAGCCTCTACCAGGTACTAAAAGGGCCCATTTGTACTATCTCTCTCTCTCTCTTTCTCTCTCTCTCTCTCTTTGCCAATTATTATGTAGGCTCTTGCACATTGTTGACTGCTTATGGGCTTTTGTCCTCCTTCACTACTACATGCCTTCCCATGCCTTCCATGGAATAAATATATGCGTATTGTCACAGCATCATTGCTAAGTGACTCCAAGTTTCCCAATTTCTGCTGTACTAGGTGGAATTTCTGTTGGGCCCATTTTACTATTTTGTAGGGATTTCATTAACTAGATTTCATTAACTAACTAGGGATTTCATTAACTAGTGATAATGAGGTGCTCAATGACTTTTGCTTAGATTGGACTTAACAAGTTCTAGTGCTGCTTGCATCTCACCAGTTCTGTGGTTAAAATTGTTTGACTAATTGCCAGGATGGTATCTTTTCCTTTGGTTGAACCAAAACAGTGTGCAGAGGGAGAGATGAAAATAGATGACAGAAGGCAGAGGAAGACTGGAGGCGATTCTAGTACTCATAGATAGGATGAGTTGAAACTCTACTTTCTTACTTTTAATGTTTTAGGTATCTGTACAGTTGACTATTTACCTCTGTGTAATAATGGCAATATTTGTTGGAAATATGGATATACTCCCCAGGAGTTATTCCCTTGAGAGGGAACCCACTCATTTGGATTTGTAAGTTCTGCTATATTGTATCACTTCTCAACTACAATACATCTGTTTGATCCAGTGCACTGTTGCCCACATCTGGATGCAATTTTATAAAACCAACCATGACATCTGTGCCTAAGCAGTTCACATGGGATTTGCAAGTTACCCTTGAATGATTCTCCAGGGCCATCTTTTATACAGATACTAGTTACACAATTGGCATCCAAACACAGATTGTCCCAATTTGAGAATAACCCGACAAGTCAGTCTTGCTAAGATTCAAATGACTTTAGTATTATCCTGTCTCCCTTGATTTATACATAATGTAATTCAATTTACTTCTGGTAGTGTGGACACTGGAGAGTTGCAAACAAATATATTCAAAGCTTACTTTTAGAGCACTTATTTTCAAGATATCGTGTGGAGATTTCCTTCATATAATACTATTTTTAGGGTACATTTTGTATTGAAAGGAAAACAGAGACAAGATAAGTTGGGTGACTTTCATTGAGTTGATGGCAGATTATGGGTGAGAAATGGGAAAGGTGGCTTGCCTATAATGAAGATAAAAGCAGTAGAAAGAGGGTTGGGAAGCTGCCAAGGGCAAGTATCTATCTCATAATTTGGATGGAGTCTGGCTCTATCTTTAGTGTCATTTGAATTGTTCATGTGGGTGATGCTTCGATAGGGAAATACATAGTAATTGTGGTGACTCAAGTTATGAGGTTGCTAATGAGAGACACAAGTCTTTTTCTAGAAGCAGGTCCATCCTCCTGAGAGGGTGTAGTGTGTGGAGTTGAAGATTTCACCATATAAATTAGCCCTTAATTATAGGTTGCTTGTATTGTTCACTCATTGTTCTATTCTCCAATCCAATCAGCATACTTTGTAATCTTTTAAGAGTTATCCATTGGTAAGATGGTGAGTCATATCAAACTTGCCCTGACTTCATGGCACTTCAGTCTACTGGGAATTACTTGTATGAACATAAGTTGATATAAGCTCTATTAGCAGGAAAAATAGCCACTAATTTCTTTTATTAATAGTTGTATGGAGGGATAATTTAAATACCATAAAATCCATCCATTTGACACTGATTTTTTAAAATTAAAAATCAGATCATGCACCCCTGCCCCATTTTGAAATTCTTCAGTGGCATTCTGTCTCTGTTGAAAACAGCTAAAACTTCCTTAACCAGTCTTACTAAAGCCTTACCTAATCTGGAACTCACTTTGCTCCAGCCAAAATTGCCTTCTAACAGTTCAGAGACTCTTTTCTGCCTCTGGACTTCGGCACATGCTGTTCCCTATGCATGACATGAACTTTCCCTTATTCTTTATATAATTGGATCCTTCTCATCATTTGGATCATTATTTCAAAGTCACCTTTTCTTAAAGATCTTGTCTGGGCATGCTATGCAGAATTTTGATTTTCCATACTCAGCCTTCTCTTCATTCTCTGTCCTAGATCTGTTCTGTCTCCATGCTAATTATTATAAGCTCTGCAAGTTTTATCTGTCCATTATGACTATAAGGTTCTTAAGGACACCACCCTGTCTTCCTTGCAGGGAAGTGAACAAGGTATTGGGCACACAAGTAATACAGAAGAAAAATAACTTACTATAAAGATCTTTAGAGAAGTATTGCCCAAAGTGTATGTGGACTGGTGCTGGTCTGCTATTTGTTAATAGTCAGAGATGAAATAAGGAAAGAAATAGAAAGCAAGACCTTATAAACCTTATAGCAATTTGACAGGTAGTATTATGGCTGTTAAACATAATACTAAAAGTTTTGGCTTATATTTTTATATATCTTGTTTTGCTTGTTTCATGTTTTTAGTAATTTACTTCTGTTGATCTGTGAAGATTTGGGGGAAGAAACTGGCCCTTCTTTTTTTTTTTTTTTTAAAGATTTTATCTATTTATTTGACAGAGATTACAAGCAGGCAAGAGAGGCAGGCAGAGAGAGAGGGGGAAACAGGCTCCCTGCTGAGCAGAAAGCCCCATGCGGGGCTTGATCCCAGGACCCTGGGATCATGACCTGAGCCGAAAGCAGAGGCTTTAACCCACTGAGCCACCCAGGCGCCCCAAAACTGGCCCTTCTTCACAGATAGTTTGAGAAGCACTGTTTTAGGACATGATCTGAGATCCTAGGGAAGAAAACGGAATTCTTTCAATTTATCTTGCCAGAACATTGGGTAGAAAGTGATCTTTCCTTGTTGAGAGAGAGAGAGAGAGAGAGAGAGAAGAAGGAGGAGGAGGAGGAGGAGGAGGAGGAGAGGAAGAAGAAAGGGATGAAGGGATGGTTGACTACAATGGGGCCATTTTTGGACAGGGAGAATGGGAGTCTCAAAGTTGGCAACTTTAAGTTGACAAGTGCCTGTGGATTTCTAAATGCCAGATGGGAAGTTGGACTTCAGCCCATTCCACAACTCCACATTCTCTTGGTGCTCTGCTGTAACCTATCTCCATTTGGAGAAGAAAGGAAATCCTCGGCCACCAGAGAAATTGTATACCCAGGGGAGGGGACTGGGATCCTGGCATTTGGGAGCAGTAGGGATTTCCCCCTTCAGTCCTACCTCTTTTGCCTGTAAAACCACGCTCCAGCTCAGTGAGCTCTGTGTTTACATGCCAGCTTCTGAGGTGACATTGTTTACAACACATGGTTTGTATATTTATAATTTCATTTTTTGAGTGTTTGAAGTTTCTTTAGTGAAGGAGAGAGTGGGAGAGAGGGAGAGAGAGAGAAAGAGCAAGAGCGAGAGAGAGAGCAAACAAGCGAGCAGAGGGAGAGAGAGAATCTTAAGCAGGCTCCATGTCCACCATGGAGCCTGACGCGGGGCTTGTTCTCACATCCCTGAGATCATGACCTGAGCTGAAATCAAGAGTTGGATGCTTAATTGACTGAGCCACCCAGGCCCCCTGAGCATTTGAATTTTCTATTTAGAACATAAAAATGGAAGAACAAAGGGAGAGAGTATTAAACAAAACAAGAAGACATGGAGGGGAAGAGAGTAGAAAGGAACAGTTATTAGTGGCAAGCAAAACACATGACCCAATCTCACTTGAAGTTGTTTTCTCTTTAAATAAAGTGGGTCCCTCTTTGTTTCAGGTGTATTCCAAGATCTGGTAGGCTGCAGAGTTCATTTCTTCAAGCTTAGATTACTCCTGCCTCTTTTGGGTTCTGTGCTATGAATGGTGCTTTTGTTTTAGTAAAAAATTGAAAAAAATTAGATATAAGCTAGTGCCCCCCTCCTTTATTTCCTGGCATGTTAATACTATGAATGGGGCAGATAGGGTGGGAAGAAAAGAGGAAGCAAGAGCAAGAGGGGAAATGAGAGAGCAGGAGAGAGGTGAGAGAGAGAGAGAGAAGAGGGAATGTGGTAGAAAAGAAGAGAGTGATGGACAGATATAATTAGTGCTTGTTAAGATGCATTTCAGATTGGCTCTTGGATAGGTTTCAAACACTGATTCACAAGGCTCTCCTTGTTTTTTAAGACTTTTTCTCTCTGATCATGTTTACTCTCATAAATGTAGAGTTTATATATAATGAAATATATATGTTTCATTCAATGCATTTTTGTCTTTGCAGATGTTCTTATGTGACCTTTGTGGGGCTAGCCTTTTTTTTAAAGATTTAATTTATTCATTTGGCAGAGAGAGATCACAGGTAGGTAGAGTGGCAGGCAGAGAGAGAAGGGGAAGCAGGCTCCCCGCTGAGCAGAGAGCCCGATGCGGGGCTCGATCCCAGGACCCTGAGATCATGACCTGAGCTGAAGGCAGAGGCTTAACCCATTGTGGGGCTGGCCTTTTGTCTCACTGAGATGCTTGAGTGGGTCAAAGGGGAAGAGCAAGGTGCTCTGTCAAGAGTCTGCTCAACCTGCATTGGAGGCCTAGCTTGGCAATGTATTAGCTCTGAGACTTTGGACAGTCATGTGTTTTTTCTGAGCCCATTTTCCTGATCTCTAAAAAGCTTAGGAAGGTGACTAGGTAAGAATTCTTTCCTCATGGGAGTTCTGAATAATTTTAGTAAGAAATATAAAGAAAACAGCTGACAGCAAAGAAGAATCTAAGAAATGTTTGCTCCCCTAACACAATGTCCTCCTTTACTGTCTATTCATGTGGCCCTCTACCACTGGCAGCTGACATGACCTAACTTCCACTTGTAGGGTCAACAAAAATCACCCACTCTGGGATTGGTCTTGACCTAGACAGGGAAATTGTTGGGTCTTCTAAGATAGTGGTTAACTGGTATAGCACTGAATGAGTCCAGTATGGCTCGTGTTCTCCCCTGGGCACCTCAAATGCTTGTGTGTGTGTTTTTTTTTTTTTTGGTCCCATTTTCAGGGCTGGTGCTGAACATCTGTTGTTGGACCATCTTAACCCAGATCTAATTCATTTTGTGTTGACCCCAGGGTGGTTTTGATTGATCCATCAGATCCTCAGCTATGTTTAGAACTTAGATAAGGGTACTCATACCCTTTTTGGCTTCTGCCCACCTGAAATGATTTTAAGCCTGCCTTATGACTTTATATCCCTAAGGACAACAGTCTTCTGGTTTTGTTCCCCCATTTATATCCTCAACTTCTGCCTAACTGCTATGCCTATATTCTCACTCCTGGCCTTCTCTGGTCTAAACTGACCCTCCATGAGGGAAGAAATGTAGAGCTGGAAGTGACCTTGGAGTGTTTCCCAAGTTTTAGTCATTAATATGCCACCTTTATAGTTTTCTGCCATATAGGTGGATCATCTGAGCCATAATTTACCTAGTGTTTTTCTTTACATGATCTAAATTTTTTAACCTAAATATCTATTTTACCCTCATTCTAAAGAATGGTATCTGTAAAATCATAGAATTGAGAGGATAGTTACCTCAGCAATACTCATTTAATATAAATTCCAAACTAATAAGTTTAAGAAATTTTGCTGTGTACTCCCTAAAATCATCTTGTGTACAAGTAGTACACTTGGGGAAATAATAATTTGGTGTAACTCTCCATTTTATGGATTAAGAAACCTGTTTCTTAGCTCCAGGCCTAGTGCTTATTTTCATCATTCCTAGGGTTGTTAGTCTAGGGTTGTGCACACAATGACTGAGCTATCATTACTGACATATATAAAAAAATTAAATCACAATACACAACATGCCTGGGGATGCAATGTAAAGGATCGTAATCCAGGACCTTGCCTTGAAAGAGAGAGAGGTTGTCTGACTGACAGAGTGTATACATGCTGGTTACCTCTGGTACCAGAGTGGCAAAACATTACCACCTTAGAGTGCTGGAAGACAACACAACAATTATGGAACCACCCTGAAAAAAATGACACCACCAACTGATACAGAATTTGTTGGAGACTTGTTCGCTCTCTCATCATTGGGATGTTCACCTCTGGCCTGTGTCTTCCCCAGACCATATCTCTGGCCTATACTTCTGATGGAATCTTTTGTTTTTTTCCAGAGACTTCAGTAAGGTAGAAGTTTCTGCAGCTTATTGTCCACTGTGAAATGTACAACCTGACCTGTGAGAGTCCTGTGTTGAAGCATCCAAGGGCTATCTGAGTCTTCTCACGTTTGGATTGCTACCAGAGAATGTCCATGTTAAAGCACATAGAAGTCTTTGCCAGATAGATGGAGCTCCGTGGCAAGGGGTGCACATGGCAGTCTGGTGCAGGTGATTCCAAAAAGCTTAGGGAAGTGCCGTGATTGTCTTTGACTTTGCATTTGTAGAAGAAGGTGGTGGTGGGGGGTTCTAAGCTATTGCTTATACCAACACTCAGATTAGACTTTGTTCCCTTGTGTATCTGTCCTCAGCTGTCATCCAGCTGGCTCATTTTGAAAGGAAACATCTTAGCTCCACTTACCCTTTTTTGACCATCTAAGGAAATTCTAAATAGTTTTGGGGTGTGTGTGTGTGTGTGTGTGTGTGTGTGTGTGTGTGTCTTTGGTAGAGGTGTTTGGGGTATTTTTATCTGCTATAAAAAACCTGGAAACCATGATGGGATAATTTGTCTCATTTTTATCAGAGATTAGCAACAGTTCCTATCTCTATTGCCTGCATTCAATTTGATATAGAGTACAGGGACTTATAGGAACATATGGCTGAATTCAAATGAAAAGAAAGTCACTAGAGGGAAAGGACGGGCAGCTCAAAGCATGGTGAATGATTTCATGTTTTCATTAGGCAGACTGACATTATGTCATGAATTACATTCTTTCTGAAGGACCAGACTTGACTTGTTCTTGTAGTAGGCTTCCTCCCACTGTCTCATGATTCTGAGTCCTGGTTGGGCAGTCAGTTAACAATTCTTTTCCACAACCTCGTTCTAATGATTCTCTCTTGCAGTTCTGTCGCTCTATATGCTTTCATTTCTGCCAGGTCTGGGTCTCAAGTTGAAACCAAAGCTCATATAAAGGATTATTGGTAGGAATAAGGAGGCCCAGTGAGAATTCTAGAATGGCAAAAGTCTCCATGTATCATCCAGTCATTGATGCACATGGCTTGGATCTCCCTTTAAGATGGAACCTGCCTCCAGGAGTTGAGTGAGCTGATAGCCTCCAGTTTCAGGATCTGCCTCAGCTTTCAGGCAGGAGGTATGTGTTTCCTGAGCAGCTGCCAGCCAATGGCTGAGCAAGGTGGTGGTGCAGTGGCTCGGGGTTTCAGGGTAGCTTGGGGTCTTTGTGCAGGAATTCTCAGTTGTGCTGGCCAAGTCTTTCTTAGAACTATCCCACCATCTGAAGTTCTCCTCAAACTTCCTTTCCCTCTCTTTGGCTGATATAAGATCTGAATTGTTGTCTTAAGATTTCCCTTCCCACTTGTGACCCTTTCTCTTTTATTTTTTACGGATATCACTCCCAGCAAATGTCTTGGACTTCTAATTATATCTTAGCATCTGCTTCCAAAGGGCCCAACCATTACATCAGTGAACTCCCCCACTCCCATCTGAGGTTTATAGTAAGGAAACTAAAGTGACTTATGCAAGGTCCCATAGCTAGTTAGTAAGTAGCAAAGTCCGTATGACAACTCAAACTTTCTGATCCTTCATCCAATGCTCTTTCCCAAACTTCAGTCATCCACATGCCACCATAACCACATATACAAAACCCAGACCTCGGGCACCTGGGTGGCTCAGTGGGTTAAGCTGCTGCCTTCGGCTCAGGTCATGATCTCAGGGTCCTGGGATCGAGTTCCGCATCGGGCTCTCTGCTCAGCAGGGAGCTTACTTCCCCCTCTCTCTCTCTGCCTGCCTTTCTGTCTACTGTGATCTCTCTCTGTCAAATAAATAAATAAAAATCTTAAAAAGAAAAAAAACAAAAACCAGACCTTGCCATATGTTTATCTCCCATGCTATTGCTTATGCAACACATTTGACACATTACAAAATGGATTCATTTGTTAAATCTCTACGTCAGCCCTGTATGAACTAATAATATCCATGAAATTTGGATTTTGATGTGCTCATTTTATGTTTTTCTAACACACAATAAATGATAAATTACCATCATAATAAAAAAAGTTTTTGTGTGCACTATGTAAAGTCATCTCATATACTGTCAGTGACGGGTGAACCCTGGGATGTATAAGGCAAAAGAGAAGGAGAAGGAAAAGGAAGGAAGGAAGGAAGGAAGGAAGGAAGGAAGGAGAACAAAATACTTATTGATCAGAAAAAAATGGTAAAAACTCATCAGTAACTGCCCTCAGCTGCCTTGCTGTGACATCCATGTTTCCTGCCAAGCCCTGGTCTAACTTCCAATGAGTCAGCAAACATCCTTTACTTATTGGTTGCCTTAAAAAACCAAATTGAATGTATTTAGAAGTAAATGAAGAATCAAGATTTTTCCTCCTAAAAGAGTCAATACATTTATCCCCCAAATGGTCTGAAGTGCTCCACTTTGAGCAATTTATTGGAGAAGAGGCACACTACATTTCAAAGCAATAGCTTTAATCATCATGTCATAAAGTGTTGGAAAACACACTTCCTAAAAGAGGTTTAAGTAACATTTCCTTTCTCATTAAAAAAAATTTTAATCATTAAAACAAATAAGATTTTTTTCTTTAAGAAATCTAAGAATATGATTATAATAATCTTTCACCTTTGTTGCTATTCTTTTGGTGTAAGAGCTCCATAATGATTATCATTCTGTTGTGCTAATGAAACAAGATCAGGGTTAGAACTCATGTTATGTAATAATGTAATAGATTCTTAGTATCACAGTGATAATTTAACATTCCTCTTCCATTTTGGGGAGATAGTATTATTCAAAACCTCTGCCAAACAGATATTCCCGATTTAGAAGCCATTTAGTTAATTCTTAAAACAATTGTCTTTTTGGAGAAAGAACTATAAACTAACCTAAATGTAATACTAGCTTCTAGAGGTCATGGGTTTTAAAGACATGGGAAATATGAAGGAAAAGATTGAAGTTGTGTTTTTTTTTAAAGATTTTATTTATTTATTTGAGAGAGAGGCAGTGAGAGAGCATGAGTGAGGAGAAGGTCAGAGGGAGAAGCAGACTCCCCGTGGAGCTGGGAGCCCGATGCGGGACTCGATCCAAGGTCTCCGGAATCACGACCTGAGCCCAAGGCAGTCGTCCAACCAACTGAGCCACCCAGGCTTCCCTGAAGTTGTGTTTTATTATAAGTATAGAGGTGGCTGTCCACTTTGACAGGGTCCCTTGATGTTCTATGTTCCAACCTCCTTCTGGCATCTGATTTGAAAAGATTTTGGTGTGTACATCTACTTGGGTAAACGGGGGAAAGAATCAGTTTCCTGTGTCCTCTGTCCCTTGTGTTATATTTCAAACCTGGATCAAATGGTTTACATTTCAAATTCAAATCATATCTAAGAAGAATTGGTGAAAAATCATCTCAAATTACTGTTTTAAATGAGAGAATAGAAGCTCACAGCTAAAACAGAGAGCATAATTGAAAACAAGGCTATTGCATTCAGGTTTTGGCATTTACTGACTCATTTCACCAAGCATCTAAAGAACACGTTAGGTTCTTTGTGTATTTCTTTTTTGGATGATTAGGGATGACACAAACTAAATAGAATATATTGCCCTCGGAAACAAAAACTGTGCTTGTTCTTACCAGGTTAGCAAGCATGTAGTGATAACCTCTTGAATGTTTTCCCAGGATCACAACCTGCAAAAGAAGAAATAAGAAATATTGCTTATTTAAAAAGGGCATTTTCAATTGCCTAGTCAATGGGAAGTACAACAATCAATTGATGGGCTAGAGTAAATTACTTAAAAAAATTTTTTTTAAAGATTTTATTTATTTATTTGTCAGAAAGAGATCACAAGTAGGCAGAGTAGCAGGCAGTGGGGGGGGACGCGGTGGGGGGGGGAGCAGGCTCCCTGCTGAGCAGAGAGCCCGATGCGGGGCTTGATCCCAGGACCCTGGGATCATGACCCGAGCCGAAGGCAGAGGCTTTAACCCACTGAGCCACCCAGGTGCCCACTAATTGCTTTTAGATGATCAATAAATTGTTAGGTCTTTTGTATATAGTAAAATCACAGTTAACAGGACCAGAGTTTTTTTGCACATTTCAATTTCAGGCAGAAAATACAGGAAGAATTGGTAACATCAAAGTTAAAAGTGTCAAAAACAAGGGAGGAAGAGCTCTCTAAAGTTCCAGGTCAGTAGCATCACTGTCACTTAAAATAGATGGCAGAAGCCATGAAGCTGATGATCCCCCCCCACCCATGAACTGGATTCTGTACTCAGCTGCTGAGATGGAAAATGGGCTGAAGGTGGAATACAAATTAGAAAATAGAATGTGCAGTACATTTTTTTGTTGTTATCTGGATTGCTTAGGGAATAGAACACTCCAGGAATGGAGTTAATGGGATTTTCAGATTAATCGGGATTGCTTTTAAACTTTTCTGAAATGCTTACCTTCCTTTTCCTCCCTTAACAGAAAAGATTTGTGACCATCTGTACAGCTTTTGGTGCTGGATGCAAGGCCTCAGGGCAGGGGGGAGGGGGTTGTCCCCTCGGGGACATTTGGAACCGCCTGGAAGCATATTTGGTTGTCACATCTGGAAAGGTGACTAGTATCTAGTGAGTATAAGCCAGGGATGCTGCTGAACATCCTACAGTGCACAGGCCAGGCCTCCACAACAAATAATTGTCTGGTAAAAAATGTCAGTAACACCTGAGGTGGAGAAACTCTGCCTTGGGGTCATCATTCTTATGGTAATTTTCATGAATAACACTGTATTAATTCTAAACCCTACAGTTTACAAAATGCTTTTGTTTTTTCAAAATGTGTAAGTGAATTGAAAGTTGTCAGTCACAAGTTTTTGACTAAATACCTCACATCAGCTTATTTCCAGATAACTAAGTAGGGCAAATTCCGGTTAATTGAGGATTTTATAAAATGTCACTTTATTAAGTACTGATTATGTACACAGTACAGTACTGAATGCAGGGAGTGTGAACCAGGAGGGGGATCGCATAGAGGGTAAGGATTCAACTGGAAGTGGAACCCAGTTTTGTTCCAGGTCTGATGCTAATACCACTTTAGGAGCCCTCTTTAAGAAAAGTGAAACAAAAGCATGAATAGTAAGGCGTTGGAAAGAACCCATGCAAGTAAGGCGCCTTCAAGCTTAAGCTTCCCGACAAGTTCCAGCATGGACACAGCTATCAAAGGGTTTAAAAACAACTTGAGGGGGTGCCTGGGTTCAGTCAGTTGAGCATCTGACTCTGGATTTCAGCTCTGGTCGTGATCTCGGGGATGTGAGGATTGAGCCCTGTGTTGGGTTCCTTGCTCAGCGGGGAGTCTACTTGAGATTCTCTCTCTCCTTCTGCCCCTTCTCCACTCTCTCTCTCTCTTTAAATAAATAAATAAAATATTTTAAAAAGATAAAAATAAAAACAACTTGACAAGATAGCAAAATTGCTTATGTATCAAACCAGAGCTATATATAAAAGGCCATAATAGCAGTAAAAACAATTGCCCTTAATTGAGTGCCTAGTATATGTTAGACAGTGTGCTAGGTGCTTTATATGTATTTAATCCCTAGAACAATTTAACAGATTAAGTATCACTAGTTTCATTTTCTAAAGAGGAATCTCAGCTAGAGAGAGGGTTTTTTTTTTTAAAGATTTTATTTATTTATTTGACAGAGAAAGAGACAGCAAGAGCAGCAACACAAGCAGGGAGAGTGGGAGAGGGAGAGGGAGAAGCAGGCTTTCCGATGAGCAGTGAGCCTGATGCGGGACTCCATCCCAGGACTCTGGGATCATGACCCGAGCGGAAGGCAGAGGCTTAATGACTGGGCCACCCAGGCGCCCCTAAAGAGAGTTTAAGTAATATGCCCGAGGCCACACAGCTCAGAAGTGGTAAAGCTGGAATTAGAACCTAAATCTGTCTGCCTCTAGAACCCATATTCCTGGCAGTACATTACATTGTTTGTTAATATGCACTAAATGTCGAACAACAAAAATTGTTCTAGGTTCTTGGAGAAGAAGAAAAAGAGGTATCTAAGGTCTGCTGGAATGGATAGAGGTTTCCTGAGAAGATAAGGTTTAAACTGGCTCAGAGGAGTGGAACCACATATTTAAATATCCTTATCATGCTGGCATTAGAAGCTTTCCAGTCATTCATGGGCAGAGAGAGAGAGAGAGACAGAGAGCGAGCGAGCTGTTTTCAATTAATTTAAAATATGAGCCACATTTCTGACTGATTATTTATGGAAGAAATGAAAGGTTAATGAATGTCTTGAGCAAGTGATTTCTCACGCTGCCACGACACAAAATGAGCTATTAGGTATCTGCTGGGATGTATTCTTCAGTGTCCGCTGTGAGAAACCTCCTTACTGGTGACATTTGTTAACTCTGGATGGCAAGTTGGGACCATACATTTGTTGCATTTTTAATTCACTGACAACCCTCAACATATAAAAGCAGAGGGTTTTGAGTTCTGTGAGAAAAATGAGTGAGATTCCTGAGGGCGTCTGGCAGAACTTAGGGAAATAAAGCAGCAAGCCCAAAAGAAATGGGGTCTTTCTCACCAGAGGAAGGGCTTAGTGTCTTTTTGAGCAGAGGGGAGGTGCTCCCCTCTGTGTTGGGGGAAAAGAAACATCAGTGTTGGGAGAAAAGTCCTGAATGAGAACCCGGGAGCCCAACCTTGTCATGTACTCACTGCTTGTTTATGGGCAAATCACTCAACGTACTCCTGCCTCCATTTCCTTATCTGTAATCTGGGATGATGAACCTGGTCCTTCCTGTCTCCTCGGTGTTGTCAAGATCAAAGTGAAAAACACCTACACTCGGGGTGGGACGTGCCTCATGTAATCACAAGAGGTTAAATAACCCTGGGGGGGGGGTCACTCCCTAAGACATTGTGTTTTAGGTTTGGAAACACTTGAAGCTATTGGAATATCTGCTTCCGTCCCTGCCCAGGTGGTTTGTTCAGAAGAAACTCATTTATCTGATGGTAGCTGTCTCATATTATCACCTCACGAAACTTAGCTTAAACAGGAAGGGATGGCAAAATTATCTAAAGATAGGAATTCTTTAGGTGTCACAGAGCTGCTACCTCCAAGGCCCTAATTATTTCCTCATCCTTACTTCCAGCGCCTTCTTAACTCTTACTTATCATGGAGTTCTTACCAATCTTGGTTTTGCACTTCACAGTCAAAGAAAAGCTGCAAATTAGGAAGGGTGTGTATAGAGGGAGGGCGTAGTATTAGAGAGAGGCACGTTCGCAGCAAAGGAAGTGACAGGCTGACTTAAAGGAGATAGCAAACAACATCGTACTCCTGCACAGCATCATCATGGTTGCTGTGGCAATGCCTGAGTCATCAGGGTCTGGTTGATTGTGTTGGTAATTTCTGCTGAAAAAAAAAACAAACAAACAAACCCCACATGATACCTTTGCGGTAGGTTTCCAACAGAAATGTTCCCAGTCCTGATATTTAACAGAGTGCACTCTGATACTGTGATACCTTGAAATCCTACTTCCGCGAGGCAGCAGTGATCCTACCAATGTGAGCTAAGTGAGGCCTCGCCGCAAAAAGTGTCCTGTTTTAAACGTTCTGGGTCTTTCCCTGTTTTGCATTTTTGGTGCAGGGCTTGTGGGAGGGAGGGTGGGGTGGGAGGGCCGTGTGTGATACAATGCACAAAAGAACTAGTTAATGGGAGTGATTCTTGTGCAGTTAGTCCTCAATCTTGATTCTTGCCATCTGCTGTAGATGAACAAGGCATAAATTGTACCCTGAGCTATTTAATGACTCTGGTAACCAAGAGAATATTCAACTTTGCTTTTACAGTAATTATAATAGCTCTTTCTGAATTAGTTTCAGAACTTCAGGTAGAAAAGCTGTCTTAACAGTCTACTGTGAAATTTAAGGAGGAAATACCAAGTTTCAAAATCCTTATACCATATTCACTGTGCCTTTGTAAGATTTGTTGGAGATGATGGATGGAGAGATATGATGGCGGATATGATAAATGTAAAAAGGAGAGAAGTGTCAAATGTAGATAAAATTCATTGTTTTAAGGAAATTTATTTTTAGCCTCACAAATAGGATCTGAAAGAACAAAATGCCACGATCCCTATTCATTGAAACTTAAACAACAGTTTTGTTTGCAGATAAAAACAGCTCTTCCATACTAACTCACTGAGTTGAGCATATAGCCGAGCATTAAATTATTTGTTAAAACTACCGATGAATCATGGCTACCCATTTGGGGGAAACGTTCCTTTATTGACTCCCTCATCCACTTATCTGTGACATTGGAGGCTGGGTTTCACTGAATAGTTAAAAATAATCCAGAAAGTGTTCAGTTGGTTTTCTATGTAAGAGGCCATTTCCTTTTCAATCTAATGCTCAATCTAGACATTTTCATAATTTTAGAAATTTGAAATTAAATTGCTCCATAAGACTACTTGAGAGAGGCCCACAGACCCTTTGGGAGCAAAAGCATCTGTTTTTCTATGCTTGCATTAAAAAAAAATATGTGTATGTGGAAAAGTGTCTATGATTTTTTTCCCCCCTTAGATCCATCTGGTATGCAGATTAGGTTATTTGCAGACCTAAGTATCTCCATGTTTGGATTTTCTACATTGGTGCCAAAAAAGGATCTATGTATAAAGATTGATTTTGCTTTGAGTACAGAACATGCCTTGCCGCTCACCTTAATCTGCTTCTCTTTGATTTAGGTACCCTGGGAAGTCTGGGGGGCTAGGGAGAGAAATGAGGGAGGCTCCCAGTTTTAATTTGCCCGGTTTACCTATTGTATAGGTATTTTCTCTTTAAGGAAAAACCCACATTCCTTGTGTTTAAAGGGAAAACATTTTTCAGTACCCCCTTCCATTTCTGCTTTCTTTTTTTTATAGTTATAAAAAGATATGTTGTCCTGTGGCAACCTATCTAATTTCAGCTGTGTTGGGAGTTAAATAGTGGTATGCTACAAAAATCAGCCTCAGAATATGCCACATTTCTCAGAAGAAATCTTCCATCAGATATGATAAAAGGCATTCATTTTCTTGAATGAAAACCTCAAGCTACTAAATTGCTTTAGTCTTAGTAAACATATATCAGAAGTCAATTCTGTTAGAATTATTTTGTAATAATCTCAATCTGTACACACATGCTCTCCTTTAACTGAAAGACAGTGAGTGCTTCTTATTGCAGTCATTTGACTTGAATAAGTGTGCTGAATTAGTGAGGCAGAGAAGAGCCAATCACCCATCCCAAAGTCAGCCCAATGGCAGTGGGGGTGGGGGTGGTGCCAATGGAGAAAGATGGGCTGAAGCTTTTCATAAAGAAGGAAAATTGGAGTATAACCGAAAAATCTCATCAGCACTTATGCTGTCTAGAGGAGAAGCTTATGCAGAGAGAAGGCAATTGAAGAAGGCATCAAATAAAATGCCAGGATGTGAGGATTAGAGGACAAGGATTTCACCAAAGAACACGTCTTTGGGAAGTTTCACTTCCCAGACTTTAATAGTGCATTTGCTATGACTGAATAGAATATACAGAAGATTTAATGCTAAACAGCAGGAGAGGCAAAGAGGACATACAAATGATAGGCAATACATGGCCACGAGTAAGTTAAAGGAGCAACAGATTATTCTCACTCCTGTGGATAAGGGACCATTTCAGTGCATGTTGACCTTGGGGGGGGGTGGATACCTCTCTGTATTAACCCAGAAACAGTATATCTCAAATTTCATTCCCTCGAAGACTTCTATTTGTGTCCTATCCACATACTGTAGTACTATCATTTACTTCATATTTACCTTTATAGCTACTCCTTTTCTTAAATTTAGCCATGTCTAAAGCAATAATATCCATGAAACTACATACAAGAAAATAAATGCAACTGTATAGAAATAAAATATATTCATCCAGATGTCACTGAAAATCCTGTGGTATACTACAAGGGATGGTGGGAAATAATGCCTTAAAGCTGTCACGTCTTTAGCAAAGAGAATGTAGGTTGTGTCTCCCTGTCCTGATAAAATAAGGTTAATTTGCCTTGTGGTTCAAATCTTGAGTATCCCTACCTACTTTCAAAGGTTCATGAGTTTTGTAAGGGAGCAAAATGATGGACAGTGTTTTGGAGGTAACAAATAATGCCTGGAACTGGGTACAAATGACAAATCTGGAAACTCTGCAAAACATCTACTAAGGCAATTTACATGTACTACCTTCCCCAGGAAGTCCAGCAGCTTTGAGCCAATAACGAATACTTAAAACACTGGGACCTTTCCACTAGAACTTCCTGTAAAATGATGTGTTTCCAAACACTGTGCTTTTTCTTGGAGTACTTCATCTGGAAGATCTTTCACATTACCCTATTTATATTTGGAAATATTCTAGATGTTTTTTCAGGTAGGTGAGGTAGGGTAATTTTAATTAGTATTCAGCCCAGAATAATACAGCAAAAAGGACGTTAGTTTCTCTTCAACATACCCATATGTATGACTTTTGTAGTTTCTCTGAACTTGTTTTCACTATCCCCCTAAATTAGTGATAATTTATTTTACAGTACATTTTTATTTTTCACTTTTTAAAAACAGATTTATTTATTTATTTGAAGGGGTACGGACAGAGGGAGAGGGAGAGACAATCTCAAGCAGACTCCATGCTGAGAGTGAACCCAACGTGGGGCTCTATCTCACAATCTTGAGATGGTGACCTGAGTTGAAACAAGGAGTCAGATGCTTAACAGGCTAAACCACCCAGGTGTCCCTAAACAATACCTATTAAATACCAGCATTCTTCGTGTATTCTTTTATGAAATTTACTGTCACTTATGTTCACACTTACAACTTTGGCTTTAATATTTATAACTTTATTCTAAATATCAAAAGGTGCCCTTTTTCTTTGTAGATTTTCCAAAATCATTTGGGCCCAAAGCACTATAATCCTGGATTCCCAAGATGTACTTGGAGAACTATATAGGTGGTAATAGAAGGCTTGAGAGTGCCAGTAGACACATTCCTTGTAAATTTTTTTTTTCGTTATTTGGATTAAAAAAAAAAGGAATGACAACATCTGGCATACAGCTGAATAGTCACTCAAATATGTGTTGTTTCCAACTGTAACCACTTGGGGATATGTGGAATAATGCAGGACTTCCTTCATTCCCCCACAAGTCACATTTTCCAATCTTTAGGTATTTATCAGCATCAACAACTCTAGTAGTACACATAAAATGACATCTTATAGTGTTTATGTTTTCTTTATAGATGTGATCTGAATCACCCTTAAAGCCTGGGGAAAAAATTGGTATTTATTAAAGGTGATGTACTAGAAAGAGCCAGACGGTTCTGGATTCAGGTCCTGCCATTTACCCATTAGCTCCATACAGTGTGCAAAATTGAGCTATGGCTGGCTGGGTAGAGTATTAGAAACTCAGGTTCAGTCCACAATGATGGAGCCTCCATGTTGGGAGGAGAGAGGAAGGAACATTTGGTGTGGGGACATGGAGAATGAGATGTTCTCCTTAGAACTCCCTAATTATGCTTCTGTGAATAAAGCTTCTATTTGTTCAATGCTTCTAGCATTTGATACCCCAATATGTGAGATTTTCTGATTGTTGAAGGAAGCAAGTGAACAAATTTATATTTTCAAATAAAAGGAAATAGATCTCAGAAACCCAGTATATTTTGGGGGCCTTTGTTTTTTAGGAGAGTGGCAGATTTCTCCCTCTTCTAAGATCCATGTCATTGAAGTGTCTTTTTATTTGGCAATGGATGACAAATGATAGAGACTTCATTCATGGCAGGCCAAACATAGAATTCTCCTAATTCTCAAATGTTTGGTTTTCTTTGGTCTTTCACACTTGCTGTTTGAATTTGGCATTATCTTCCCCACTCTGACAGCTTATCTACCTTTCTGATCCCACTGACTTGATAACAGTTCAAGCACTCCAGGCAGAATTACAGAGGTTCAGCCCCAAACAGGGGGCTCCTGAAGGGAATTTTGTGAGCCAATTATTAAGCCATTAGTAACTTGAAATCAGCCGTGGTAGGAGTATTTACACTATAGACATCAGCCAACATGATAAATCAGGGCTTTTCCCCCTTGAGAGCCAGTTTACCTGCATAGCACACCCACATACCACTGGACTCAAAAGGAATATGGATTGATGTCCCTAGTGGATGGAAGAGTTACCTCACTTAACCACATTTCATTCATCTCTTCTTCTAATGGACATTTGTTGAGTGCCTGCTCTGTCCCAATCCTGGGGCCAGATGCTGGGGAGACAGAGGTCACCAAAACCTGGTCCCAAGCCTGGAGGATCTCAACACCAGAGGAAGAAAGATTGACAAATTAACAGACAATTACAACCCAGCGGGAGAAGTATGAGGACAGAAAAATGTACAAGGTACAACTGAAGAGAGCATGATTAACTCATAACCCACTTGAGATAGAAAGTGCTTTGTCTCCAAACTGAATACTAAACAATTTTTTCCTGTGGTTTTTATAGGTGGGAATCTGACGAACAGGTAACTTAAAGAGGATGCTATTTTGAAAACAAAGAGTGATGTCTTTCAGAGGGCTATTTCTCTTGATTTCAGAAGAGCCTCACTGTTTTACAGTACTTACACACTAGAAGAAAGATTTTTATTTAGGCCAATATAGGCATTTGTTGTGATGGCAGCCAGGGTTGGCTCCAGAAGAAATTGTGATTGAAATGATTGGTTGAAAAAGTTAAGTTAGAAGGGGTCTAAGTGGTTATGTGCTAAATACAATGGGATCTGCTAAGGGCAATGTGTTCCAGCTTTGCCAGTTACAAGCTGTGTAACCATGGGTGAGTTACTTAACCTCTCAGACTCAGTTTTCCATCTGTAAAACAGAGAACATAATAGTTGATAGGAAGTTGAGTTGGGTGGTCAAGAGTGCAGGGTAAACTGCCTGGGTTAGACTCCCTACTTTGCCCTTTCATAGCTGTGTAGCTTTGAGCAATTAACTTAAATTGTGTTTCAGTATACTCATCTTAAATAGGTCTGTCATTAGTACCTACTTCATAGAGTTGCATCAAGGAATAAATGAAACAATGTACCTATGGTTCTTTTTTTTATTATATTCAGTTAGCCAATATATAGTACATCATTAGTTTTTGATGTAGTGTTCTCAATGATTCATTAGTTGCTTATAATACCCAGTGTTGATCACATCACGTGCTCTCCTTAATACCCATTATTCTTAACATAGTGCCTGATGCTTATCCCATATTTGTTGTGTTTTCCCTCCCTTATTCCTATTGTAATGCTCCCTCCCACCATCCTTTTCCACAGAAATCACATCTGTCCTTCAAGGCCTGCTCATATGCAGCCTCTTCCATGAAGGCTTCCCTGATTCCATGTCCCTTATTCTCAAAATGTACCAAAGTGGTTTCCTGCTGCTGTGGGGTAAAGGAGATGGAGAGGCATCAGAATTTGGTGCAGAGGGGTATTGGAGCCACTGGTTAGGACAGCACGGGGTTGGAGGTGCAAGGAAAGAGCTGAAGTTTGCATGCAGGGTTCAGGCATTTGAATGGAGGGTATATAAATGACAGGAATTGGAGAGGGGGTAAACCAACAACAAAGTAACCCACACTGTCATCCTCCACCGCCCTCTCCTCTCCTGCCCCCAGTGTTGATTAGGACCAGGAATCCAAACTACACAGAAGTCACGGTGGAGAAGATGTGTGTGGGGAGCTGGAGGTGGGGCAGTGTTCTGCCCAGAGACAAAGAAGCACACACAGGCCATTACTGAACTGAGCATGTGTAGTCATCACAGTGTTGTAGCACAGGAGAGAATGGGGGTTGGAAGTGGACAGGGAGAAAGGTGAGAGCAGCAATTTGGTAGAGTCTGTAAGACAGATCTCTCCTCTGCATGGTAGACATTTGCCCGGGAGTCTCGGGCTGCCCCACACTGACAGAAACAACGGGTCCTTGGCTTTATCCACGCTGTATTTCAGGAGCAAGGAGGCAGAACAATTCCAGGCTTTCCCATTTGATTCCACAGAGGGCTTGGGGACAGAGAGAACACGAGGAACATCATTCACATTCTTTGGAGATCCAGGCTATAGGAAGGTCTTAAGACAGTATTTCTCAAAGTGTGTGTTGTGGGGGATAACCCAGAGAATGTATGAAAATGCAGACACCTGGGCACCTCTCTGGAGAGTCTGATTCAGAAAGTCTAGGTCAGAGCCAGGGAGTCTGCTTTTGACACTCAGTTGATTCTGATGCACACTGAAGCCTAGAACTATCTTTCCATATGGTAATACATGCACTTTGAAAAGCTAACAAGATCTTCAATTATGGGGTTCTCATGAAAGGGGATAAGAAGGGAGACACTAGGCTTATAGGGTGCTTCTTTCAGAAGCTTCCATGGGAAGGGTGGCAGTGGTGGGCAGCATGAAGACACTCACTCAGACTCCTGGGACAGGAGCCAAAGGAGGAATCTCTGACAGATTCTTGTTTTAGACAGAACTGCACCAGAGGCGGACTCTTGAGACAAAGATTCGAGGGCCAGTAGTTGGGATTCCAGGAAGCTTTGGTAGGGAAGTGAGGAAATGAGACTGCAAAGGGAAAGAAGCCAGTCCAGGGGGCATTCCTGAGCAGGTTAGCTCTGAGTACATCTGAGAGTGGTATGTGAGGGCTGGGAAACTGGAGCCTTTGTCCTTCACTCCCCATTCACTGTTGGCTGATAGCTTCCATCAGGAATATTAATTCCTTCCCAGGGCCACTGCTTCTTCTTTTTTAAAAATTTTACTTACTTATTTGAGAGAGAGAGAGAGAGAGAGAGTGAGTGAATGAGCAAGGAGGAGCTGGGGGAGGAGCAGAGGGAGAGAGAGAAAGAGAAGCAGACTCTGTGCTGAGCAGGGAGTCCAACATGGGGTTTGGTCCCAGGACCCCAAGATCATGACCCAAGCCAAAGGCAGATGCTTAATTGACTGAGCCACCCAGGTGCCCCCTGACCAAAACTTCTGACTTGTCTCACTCTCAGGCTGGGAGAAAGGCTTCCAGTGGAGAATAAAACGTGCTTACAATAGGAAGCTGCTGGAGTGGGTAACAAAGGCTGGTGCCAAGGCGCCATGGGTAGGACATCCCCAGCACCTGTTACAACTGCCGTGACCCTTAAGTCACACATACTGCATCCTAAAGTTTACATATTGCTTTGCCATGCATCATTGCAACGGACGGAAAAACAAAACAAAACAAAACAAAACACGAGGTAAGCAGGAGAGCATCATGGTGGTGGGAGTGGACCCTGGAGTCAGACTGACCTAAGGCACCAGTTCTTCCTCTTCACTAGCCAGGTGGCCTTGGGTAAGTCATTTTACCTCCCTGAATCTCAGTCTCCACATCTAAAATAGGAATCATAATGGTACCTACCTCATAAGGTTATTGTGGGGTCTAACCGAAGAAATGCATTTAAAGTTTCTAGCAGAGCACGTGAGTTTTAAAGGGATTCAACCAATATTGCATCCCCCTTTCCCATCCCTATGTCTTTACTCATCTCATGTATCCCATAGCACAGAGCCCCAGTGTTTGGCACCAAGGTGATGCTTAATAGATGTTTCAAACACAGAAGGCTTAAATACACCTTGGAGGAAAGTCCAGATTGCTTAGGAAGTGGTAGAAGAAGGTGCCATTTAAAGTAATATAAAATTGAGAAAAGTGTATTGAGGGGATGGGAATTGAACAAGTTCAGACACAGGGAAGGCTCTCTCTTGGAGAGGAAGATGCCTTGTAGACTGGATTTTGAATGATCGGGGGCAGGGAACTGTTGCCGGCAGAGAGAAGGGAGAAGAGGATCCTTTGTGGGAAGATGCCTTGGACTAAGGCCTGGTGGTGGGACAGAACAGAAGACAAACATAAGTTCACATTTATTGAGCATTTACCATGTACATGGCATGGTGGGAACTGATTTTTCACATGCTTTACCTAATAGTATCTTCACCACAACTCTTGAAGGTAGGTACTAGTATTAATTTCATCTTCCATGTCAGGAAACTGAAGCCCAGAGAAGCTGGGTAACTTGCCCGAGGCCTCATAGGCAGAAAATGATGGAGCCTCAGACATCAAAATCAGATCTGTCTGAATCCAGAGCCCAGTCACTGGGTGATTGCAGCTCTACTAATGATTAGTGATCACAAGAACTATATTATGACTGTGGGATGATCAGCTCCCACTATGAGCTTAATACAACAAAGACTAAGGACCTACTGTTATTATGTATTATTACCTAAGGGGGGAGCAGTTATGGCCTAAATCTTTGGAAATTCTCCTTTGTTGTGGGGCATCCTGGGAATTTCCCTTTAGTTTCCCCTAATTATTTCTCAAAGCTGTGGGCCTGGTTCATATGGTCCTAATTCCAATTTTCGATTCCTTCTCAGCGTACAACATGGGCTGTCATTGTTTCATCGTGAGCTGCACTTGTGATGAATGCTGGAAAATCAGAACAAAAGCACAGAAAAAATAATTAGGGGGAACCAAAGGGAAGAGGCTCATAGCCTTGAATAAGAGACTGTGCAAAAGGTTTCTAAGCCTCAGTCCCTGAAGCTCTGATAATGTATTTTGATCCTTGTCTGCATGCAGATGAATGAGTCCATCAAATCAGAGGCAGTTTGTCACAGTCCAGGTTATTTAGCTAGTTAATTAAAAGTCTGAGTAAGCTGGTGTCTCTCTGCACCGGGCTCTGAAGATACCAAACCTATGTCCTGACCAGGCAAGTTAATTTAAAATAAGTGACCTCAATTGGGTAATGGTTGCAAGTTCAAATTCAAGAATTGCTATAATTAGTCCCAGATGGATCTTAATTGTTCTTTCAGGAAACAGAGTGGGGAAGGGGGAAAGAGAAATGCCCAAGCCCAAAGTAAAGGTTATTAGCCATACCTTTTGAAAGCAGGGGAGATGACGGGGGCAGGGCATATGTACTGTGGTGTAACAGTATATTGCTGCTTTTCCAAATGCATTCTTCCAGAACCAGTATGTAAAATGGGTCTAGCTCTTTTTCAAATAATATCTAAAGAAACTGAGAAATCTGAACCATGTGGTCTCAGGCAGGTTATTTAACCTTCTTATGTCTGTTTCTCATCTATGTAATAGAGAAAATGCTATTCACCCTACCTACCTCTGAAGTTCAAAGGAGATACATTACAAAAAAGCTTTGAAAAAATGTGGAAAGTTCTACAGTGCAGTGTATATTCTTGCTTTAAGCCAGGAGAGTTTCCCAATCAAAGATTTTTGATTTGAGAGTAGAAGGCCCTATGTATGGACCTCTTTCTATTTTTCCTTGAGACTCTGTCACAAACCAGGTACCTTCTAAACGACACCTCTTGAAAGGTGAGAGTCACAATGAGTGGTATGTTCAGCCTCATATCTGTGTGGTGGTGTGTGATGTTCTAACTTCTTGGGAGGTGTACCCATGGAACTGAAAATGATTTTGGCTTTGTGGGTTTTCAGAAGAATTCATATTATGAAATTGGATCCTTTTCCATTCACGTTAAAATCTTAGACTTGAAATTACATGCTAGCAAAGCCCTGTGGTACCATGAGGTCAGTTTCTGTCATGGTGAGAGCAGGATGGCATTATCCCCATTTGTTTTTTTATATGAATGCTTGGGTTTCCCTACAGTGTTCTGATGCATTCTAATTGCCCATATCTTCCCCAGCCCTGGAAGTCAAATTAATAAGAATTTGTATAGTGGTAAAAAAAAAAAAAGCAGCTTCTAAGGCAATCGTTAGTGCAACCCAACATGGTCAAATTCTTGGTCTTCCAAGGCTTTGTACTAGGTAAGCCAAATTTTCTAACCTAGTACAAAGCCTTGGAAGACCAAGAATTTGAACATGTTGGGTTGCACTAACGACTGCCTTAGAAGCTGCTTTTCCCTCCTTGATTCCACTTTTTAAAGGGAATTGTATTGTGCTACCCATCTGAGTCCCTCTTAATGGAATATAAGCATCTAAGGCAGATTTACAGCCTATGCCTATTGACAGTAATCACAACTGTTTATCCTTCAAGCCTAAACAAAACTCATTTAAGGGGCTTGCTTTTAAATCAGAGTCTGCGTTCTGCCTTGTTAGATGAACCAAGCAAGTAATGGAGTTGTGTCTCCCAGAATTGCATTGTTATTGAAGGGCCATGCCTTTTGCTGAAAAGAGCTTGAGGTCATAATGAACAAATAAATGAACAAAAAACCCTGGCTCCACATTACCCTTCATCACTGGGAAACACTCATCCATGGTAGGGAGCAGAAGAGGACAAAGCTCTGCTAGGATTTTGCAAAGGTTTAAGTTATAGGCTGAAACCCCCTTTCTAGAAATCTCCCTGGGGAGTTCCAGTAGCACATGCAGCATGAATAAAAGACATAATATGCAGTATGTAGGACTGGTGGTTATTCTCCAAGTGATAAATGTCAGAACTTTTTTTCTTTTTTACTAAAATGTCAAGAAGCTATTTGTTTAATGCAATAGATCTTTATTGAGCACTTACTAGGTTCCAAACTGTTTTGGATGCTAGGACTACAGCAGTGAACAAAACACAAAAAACCCTGCCCTCACGAAGCCTAGACTCTAGTTGGGTTGGCTAGTAACTACTCCATCCTGTGAATTCCTAGATGGTTTCTAGCTCATCTTTCTCAGGCTGTTAATGATGTATTGATTTAGGCATGTGTTCTGCCATCCTGATTAGACTCTAGATCCTTGAGGGCAGGGCCTCAGTTTAAACTTGTTTCATCATTCAGCACAGTGCCCTGTGGGCATGTATTCAATCAATGTTTGAGGATGATGAGAAAAAAGACAATTGGAAATACAAGGAGGAAGGGTGAGAAGTGACTTTAACTTCAAATGTTATCTTTCTCGGGTAGCATGTTTTCCTATGAACAGACTATCTTAACTTATACACTAATTCCAGATAGTTGGGTGGGAAGTGGGATGGGGTGAGGAAGCTGGTGGTCTATTCAGGGGAACCGATCTGTAGATTTCTATTTGGCCCATGTATTGGCATAATCTTGGGTGGTGTGCCATGAGGAGTATGGGCTCTAAAATCAGATCTGGGTTTAAATCCTTGCTTTTTCACCTCAGTCAGTATCTTCACTGTAAAATGATAGTGTGGCTTAATCCCTAAGTAGAAGCCTCTCATTTTGGAGACCATGTTATTGCATTTCTTGGTGGAAAAATCCCATTTCTTGGGGATTGAAAGGTCATGACAAAAGGTAGAGTCATGTTTTGGCCAATACAGCCCATATTCTACTTGATATCAAGTTTCTACCATTCTGTTTTATGACATCTGAGCTGGTCTTAATATCCTAATTGGCACTGCTTATTAGCACTCACTCTGACAAGTAGTAAGTGGTGTTTATCATACCTATGCAAATAGAAACTTCCACTTCCTTCCACCAAACCGGATGAAGTATTGGGTCCTTGAAGACTCAGTTCAACAAATCATCAGGAGAAGGACTCCCTGATCTCCAAGTCAGGCTGAAGGAGACATGTTTCTTCTGTATTCCAGGAGGATCTGTGTGCCCTTTCTCACACTGGACCACTATCATCTGTTTACTCGACTGCTTCCCTACTAAACCACGAGCTCCTTAAGGGCTGGAACCATGTGTTTTACTTGCTTTTTATTTTTTTTCTTTGAACTTCTCACTAGTTCTTATCCAGGACAACAGAAATAGGCAGTGTGAATAGGAATGTTGTCTTGCTTTCAAGGAGAGCTTGAAACCATCTCCTTACATTTCAGCAGATCTGCTGGAAGGGATTGTGCATAGAGCCTCCTGTTTCCTTTTTCATGCAGTTAAGAAGATAAAGCCATTCACTTGTTTTCCCCACTTCAAGTAGTATTCCTGTTTATGTAGATTCTATGAAGAGGACACTTGAGTATTGGGTCCTTTTCAGTTTCCATAAAGAACCAAGTCTGAGCTAGTCTTATTTACACAAAAAGCCTTTGTTAGATATGTTGGGTTCTGTTGAAATGAGATTGCAAATGGAACCATCCCTGTCATCTTCTGGACAACAGTAAGGGGAAATTCATCGCCATCTGACAAGTTTTCAGCTAAACTCTGAGCAAAGCAAATAATATAGAACTCATGAAATCAGTTTGTAAATTGAACAGCTTTCACTGTTTGGAGAAAACATACATTTTTCTCTTGGTTCATAGATCCTCTAGTATCTGGATCATTATTAACATGGCCCTTTTTCTTTACAAATAGTTTGATGGCAAGATTGCCATGCATGCATTGACATGACTTAAGTTAAGAGGATGAGTTTCGGGTCACTGAGTGGTAAGAACCATGAAAGAAAAGTGGGTAGGATTTCAGGTGTATTGTCTTTTGAGGGTTCGCGGTCACTGGCTATAGTTTAGCAAGCAGGGTATTGTGGTGGAGGCTGCAGGGGACAGAGTCGCTGGGGAAGGAGACCACTGGGAAGTTTTCTCAGGGAAAAACTGGCCTCCTACTTAGTTTCAGTATTCCACAATTAGTACTTTATCTTCAACAGGCTGGGTGTGAGAAGCGTTCTGGGGAGGAGATGAGAATGACATTCCCCCTCCCTTATGAAAGCAAATGCTTGAGGTTTCCGGGAGGGATCTACTGCCACCTGCTATTGGTGTAGCAAATGCAAAGGAACTAAAAGCTCTGTTGAGAGATGTACTTTCCTGTCATTCCTTACAACTCTCTCTGAGTGGCTTGGTGGTTGTTGCCATGGACACCAAATAGCAAAAGGGTTTGGGTCAGAGTTTGAAAGATTGTGCTGTGCTTGAGTGGGTGAAACTGAAATTAAGTTAATGCATGTACAAAGAAGGTGTGTTTCTCTCCTTTGTGCCTTTGAGAAAACTGCAACAAAGCAGTCTGTCAAGCAACAATTGATTTTATATTGGCCAGGGAAGGGGGAGGAGGAACGATTTATTGAGTAGGAGGTTCTCAAGTTAAGCACAGGCAGTAGTTTGAAATAGGTCAAGAGAAGTGAAAAGGACTCTCAGAGCTGTTGAGGACATAACAGTGAAGGAACTTAAAAATCGTCATTAAGAAGCTTTTGATACTATCTTCTTTGACTGTCTAGTCCCCTGATTCAGTGTTCCTGGACCTTCATCTCTCAATCTAAGACACAGTGTTACTGAGGTCCCACTCTATTTTGGTTCTTCCCTCTTATTTACCTCTGCAAGTATGTGTGTGTGTGTGTGTGTGTGTGTGTGTTTTAGATAATATCGTTTTAAGGTTCTGATTTGCACATTGGTTCACCTAGTTCCGTGTCCCCATTCTTAAGAATGGCAGGCACATTGTCTGGCAACGTTGAACTTTGAAAGAGATGGCACCCTTCCTGCCCCTGTCCTCAATAATGATCCACTTATACCTAGAGCTAGAATTTCCACTGTTGGGACAATTAAAGGCATGAAAACATCTGAAGTTAAACCATGGAAATTTTAATACAATACCCATGTTTAGGAAAGAACTGTTTGGTCCACAAAATCATAATCAAAGCACCTGCCACCCCCTGGTAAGACTCACAGATCCAAACATTTAAGGTGACTCCCCCACTTCAGTCTACCTCTCCTTAGATGCACTTCAGATTATAGAATAAGCTTAAATGCTTTTTGAGTTCTCAGGCTCCGTGACCACATGTTCTTTTCCTTGTTCATTTTCTCCTCCTTAAGACATGAGGTGCAATGACTCTTATGCTTGATATGTGTAGACTTGCCCTCTCTGAGGATCTTAGAATACTTTAGAGAAATAGTCTGATTCATCTTGTCATCCTGTAAGATAGGGAAGGCTTCTTATATTTTATGGCCGGAGTCACTAAGATGATGAAAGGTGAGGTGGCTGTACAAGGTCACATGGTGATCTTGAGATAGAACTCAGCCAACTTTTGGGTCTTTGGCCTAGCACTGGATTACTTCAGAAGATATTTGTCAACTGCTATTCTTTTCCCAAGTAAGGCATTGGGGGGGGGGGGGCTCATGTGTATTTGGGAGGCTCTTTGGTAGCTATATTTATTTTTAAAGGTTGGAGAGAGACTAGTGGTACCTGGCTACTTCTTTCTTCCCCTTACCTCTACCTCTAGTGACATGACAGTAATTGTCACCAATCTCCCAAGTCCTGGTTCTGGCCTGTTGAATGGAACCCCTTACTTGGTACTTTGTTATAACCTCTGGGCAGAGATAGATCTGGACTGAGGGAAGGCTGCCCCAACAGACATGAGATTTGACTGGAAGGGCCAACGGGGTGGTTGGTAACAAACTGACTAAGGACTCTTTCCCACACTCCATCTTATCAAAGTCTAGACCTTGGCATGGATCAGTTAATTGTCATTGCCTTTTAGTGTTAGGGCAGTAAAGAACTTGAGTTTGCATCTTTCATTTTATTTTTTTTATCACTGCACTTATTTTGCTTGGTGTGTCTCTGTAGGAAATCCCAGAAATCTAAATTATTTAAAATATAAGGGTCCTGTGGCAATGGGAGCAATAATTAGCTTTTGCATTGCTGTTGTAAACTGTGGTTCTTGCAGCCCTTATGAAACTGTTTGTCATAGCATCTGTTAGAATCTAGGACAAGGCTCCTGTAATCATGCAGCTGTGTGATGAACCTTCTAATTGCTACATTTTTGTTGCTCTTAATCTGGGTAAATTTCCTAATAAAGCATGATGATGATTCTAAAAAATTCATTAATGTTTACAAGGCAGTTATGCTAATGCATAGGATTTAGTCAACCTCTCAGTGCCTGCAAAGGCTTACCCAGCACATTCACTGTGTAAGCTATACAAAGGAACAGGTACCAAGGTGTTTTCCTCCCATGCTAACTGAAAATGTACTCTTTGCCTGTGGAGGGATGAAAGAGCTATGTACGGTCAATGTGTCCTTTCTATTTTTTTTTTAAAGACCTGCAGTCTCACTTGATTAAGTGATGGGATCAACTCAAAATAAAAGAAGATATTTGTATTAGTTTCATTTTTGCATTTGAATTTGTTCATATCTTTAGAAGTTTGGAATAAGGTACCAGGCTTAATCCTAAAATGTTGGTGTTAATAGATAGGGGAGAAGGCCTTTTGATTGAATAAATTTTTTATTGATTATTTTTATTAACATATAAAGTATTATTTGCCCCAGGGGTTCAGGTCTGTGAATCGTCAGGCTTACACATTTCACAGCACATACCATCCCCAATGTCCATAACCCAAGCACCCTGTCCCTACCCCCTATCCCCCAGCAACCCTCAGTTTGTTTCCCGAGATTAAGAGTCTCTTATGGTTTGTCTCCCTCCTGATCCCATCTTGTTTCATTTTTTCCTTCCCTATCTCCAACCCCCCGACTCTGCCTCTCAAATTCCTCATATCAGGGAGATCATATGACAATTGTTTTTCTCTGATTGACTTATTTCGCTCAGCATAATATCCTCTAGTTCCATCCACATCGTTACAAATGGCAAGATTTCATTTCTTTTGATGGCTGCATAGTATTCCATTGTGTATATATACCACATCTTCTTTATCCATTCATCTGTTGATGGACATCTAGGTTCTTTCCTTAGTTTGGCTATTGTGGACATTGCTGCTATAAACACTCGGATGCTTGTGCTCCTTCGGATCACTACGTTTGTATCTTTAGGGTAAATACCCAGTAGTATGATTTCTGGGTAGTAGGGTAGCTCTATTTTCAATGATTGAATACATTTTTACTGTAATCTACTCTACATTGCTATGTGTGAAGGACACTTGAGCAGGAGTATGACAGTGGATAAGGATATAACAGGGAACTTATGATAGGTTTGTGATGAATAAACAAACTGCAGTTAATCAGAAGCCAACAACCAGAAATTCCTGACAGGAATTTTCCCCAGTCATTTTCCAGATATTATTTTATCATTTTTCAGATATAAGGGCTGATGTGATATTTGTCTATACATAAGTGCATAACTTTCATTAACCAGAAAATCCTATTAACGGGGGCATTTGTTAATCTGTACTCTATGGAGAGAGGTAAATGATAAACTTCCAGGCGTTTACTGGCCTTGGGGCATAGCATTTCAATTCCCCCCTCCATCTGTGTCTCCAAGGCTAAGCGAAGCTTACTGATACTGTGGTTTGCAAGATTCACAGTCAGCAAAGAAACATTTTGTGATGGCCACAAGCCTGGCCATCCGAGAAAGCAGGAAAGTTGACTCACACAGTTTTAGATACTTATCATACTCTGCCTTCCAGAACGATTGTATTGCCTTATCACCCCTACTAGTATAGCATGAAAGACATGTCTCCCCCCCTGCCCATATCTAGAACGACCTGTGGTAACATGGGTTGGGATTCAATATTTCTCGAATTGCCTACCTTGTTTTTCACCGCTCTGGGAATCATAGCCTGTTGGACCTGGAAGGGACCATCATATAGAACACAATCATTTCACAGTTTAGGAAATGGAGGCACAGAGTGATTAAGTGACCCTTGGAGTCCTACAGCTTGGGGCTAGAACCCAGGTCTGCCTCCAGGCCTCTGTACTCTGCTTTATAAAACTCCAAGATGTCTCCAGTCATCCCAAGGACTCCATGAGGTTCCCTAATGAAAATTAATTTAAATTTGTGTTGATTTTCTAAAATAAAACCCTCAAACCTCATAGGAAATAATCAAGCAAATAATTAGATACAATTTTTTAAAATAAGGGGAGGGAACTGTTGGTTGAGCAAGAGCTGTTCCTTTTTGAGACCAAACCTTCTATCATCTGAAATAAACAAGTGTCTTGCTGTTTCAAAGTAATGATCTTGAATGAGTTTTTTCTCTTTATTTTCCCAGAGGGGATTTGTTTCTAAATAGTCACAAAGCCAGTCTAGCCAGTCTAGGGTGAAGTATGACCAGAGAATCAGACCATCCTTTTTAATAAGCTGAAGATAAAATCTCTAAATATAGAATGCTGGTGTCTGCTACTAACTCTTAGGATACATATTTTTGCAGTTTAGGGAACAAGTTTGTTTAAGGCTGCCAGTGAGTGCTGAAATCACCTAACACCTGGAAGACTTTTATTGCAAGTATAAGTATGTGGCTCTGCCCATTCACGTAGGGCTTGGAGGCCAGATGTTAAGCTAGATTTAAGAGAAGCAATGTCAGCTGTCAGTATCTTTAAGAAATCCAACCATAAGTTCTGTTTTTGGGACACTGTTCTGTAATTTTGTGGTGCATTTTTGCTTCAGAATATTTATTAAGGTAGTCCAATATATGGTAAGTAATCGCTTTAAATGACTATGTCAATAGGGTAAGAAATAGAGACCACAGGACATCATAATTGGTGAAGTAATTGAGAAAAGTCCCTGAAAAGGATGTATGAGGCAGCCAATTTCATTTCAGGGAGAAAACTTGAATGGCTGGATGTGGGAAAAGAAAGGGAACATCTCATAAAATACAGCAAGAGATGAAGAAAGGCCAGTGAGTTTGTTTGGTTATGTATGTCTGGAAGTAGGACCATTAGGAGACTGGGAAGCAGGGAAAAACAAAGAGAAATGTGGTCTCTCTCTCTCTCTTTTTTTTTTTAATATTAGGGCCTTACCATGCTCTTGGGGAAGAAGATGAAGAGACATAGGTCTTGGAAACACTTGACTTTACATTCTCTGATGAATTAACTCATATGCAAAAATCAGCTGTGGGTTTTTCTAATTCCTTTTATTCTACCAGCACATATGTACCTTGTCTTTATTATGTTATTTTACATTTGTTGAGATATACCTCTCTCTCATTTGATTTACAATACTAGGGGCTGCTACGGATCTTAAAAAGTAAAGAAAAAGAACTTTTGTTTCTTCTAATAGTGCCTAGTACAGTACTCTAATATAAGCCCTTGTGTGAGGTTAACCTCAGAAGAGTTGATTGGCCCTTGTCTTGGAAGTGTTCCTTGTAAATTACAATGCCTGTTCCAGAGGTCTTATCCCTTTGCCTTCTTTCTTCTTCATTAGTTACCTCCTAATTGTGCAGTGATTTCTTAGATAGGTAAGCAATTATTTCTCCATTCTAAGAGATCCCATTCTGTGTGGCCCTTGTTTCTCTATCATGGGGATACAATCTCAGATACCCTTAGAAATCCAGGTAAATAACACCTGCCAAATCCCTTATGTGTCTTTTTGTTTAAAGATTTTGAAAGACTTCTCATTTAATCCACCTGTAGTCATAGGCTGGTAAATAAACAGCGCCTTGCTTTGGTTCAAGGAGTCTCCAGTATCACTGTACTATCTCCTATCCAGTACCAGCCCACCATATAATCCGAACGTCATGGAAGACATAGACCTAAGTGTGAAGTATAGAACCACTACCATGTAATGGAAGAAAAATGTTTAGCTCTCAGCTTGTAACCATGCCTCTGAAAGGAGGTCTCTAGAAGAACTCTGGAATTCTAAACATAGAGAATCTTTCTTAGACAAACTATAGTGTTGAAAAGGAATTGACCAGGGGCTCCTGGGTGGCTCACTTGGTTAAGCATCCAACTCTTGATTTTGGCTCAGGTCATGATCTCCAGGTTGTGAGATGGAGCCCCACATCAGGCCCCATGCTCAAAATGAAGTCTGTTTGAGATTCTTTCTCACCCTCTGCCTCTGTCCTACCCCCACTTGTGCTCTCCCCCCAACATAAATAAATAAAATCTTAAAAAAAAGAAAGGAATTGACCAAACATAGTTCTTGAGGGTATGTTGTGGCAATGGGCATGGAAAGGAGGAGAAAATTGAGTAATTTACTTCTCTTTCACTGCCCCTCCAGACCCATAATTTATCTTAAACGTGTCCCTTGACCATCTTCTCCTTTGGACTTTGGATAGGGTAAAAAGGAATATCTATGGAATAAAACAAAAGATATGAAAGTAGCAGGAGGATTCTCTGGAGTAGCCTGTACCCACCTCTGAGAGGCAGAAGTAGGATAAAAATCTTCCAAGAGTGATGGGCATATCACTCTCTATCCCAGCTCTACCAGATACCTGATTAACTTTCCATAGCATCTAAGCTAGTCAGGAAGAGATTCTATTACTGTGAAAAACCACCCTCCATAACCTGCCTCACCAAACAAATATCATGACAGATGACTGGAAGAGCTACATTTATACTGAATGAGCCTAGAGTGTTCAGAAAAACCTACTCTTCTGGAATAAACTGGACATTTTGACAGAGCATTTATGTTTTTAGGTATGAGAGATATAGGTGAATAGGAGCAGGCTCACCCCTAATGTTTTTGAGCCCATGACAGGAATACAAATGGAGAACCACATACCCTATATTTAAATGTTAAAATGTCCCAAAACAAGTATGCCTTGGCCTTCTTGAGTATCTGCCTGTCACCCCAAATAAAGAAATAAACTGAGGCAAGCTCAAATGACCAGAAATTGAGTTTGTTCAGGAATAGCAGAAGTGCTATTCCAGGAAATGCAAACTGTAGCATGCTTCAGGTAAGTCTGTCTAGGGTATGGGGTGGGCAGTATTTGTGGGCAAGGAGTGCAAAGAGTGAGGAAGTCTGGTCAGTTTCCCAGGAATAAGTTCATTGGCTTGAGGATGAAAAGAAATTCTTGATGGATATTCATTGGTCAGGAGAGAGGTTCTGGTTTTCTGTGAAGTCAGGCATTTATGGGAAATTAGTCCTCTCAATTCTTAAGTTTCATTTTCCTGAAGGCACATGCATGGGATTCTCCATTTCAGATCCTCTAGTTCCATTTTAGATTGAAATCCTTCACACACCCAAAGCCCTGCAGGCCATGCCCTTGAAATAGATCAGAATGCTCAAGGACTCAGGCTCTCTCCCAGGCCAGAGCTACTACTTGTGAGATCCACACAGTCTGCTGGGGCAGAGCAGGATGGGATGGAATCTGAGCCCTGGGCTCAGAACTCCTGCCTTGTGGCTGGACCCACCTGAAACTGGGATGGGGTGGACCTGTCAAAATCTCCAAGAAGCCAAGGACAGCAAGTTGCCAGCCCCAAGCCTCACTTTTCTGACTTGGAGTTGCCAAGAAATTCCACATGTCTTCCAAAACTACATCATTCAAGTAGTGCAGAGGGAGGGAGCACAGTTATCTGGAGAAACATATCTGCCAAGATTCTTTGCTTAGGGTGACTTGAGGAAACCAATTGTAAACAAAATTAGTCGTTTTTCTCTTGTTTCCTATGGCATAAGTTGTCAATTTCTCCTTCTTTGCCCCTGCCCTTGCCCTACTCCCCCTTAACCCCATAGGCCTTTGTGCTCTGATATGGGAAGTCTAGTTTGGCTTATGTGTCTCTCTCCTCTTTTTTCCTGATGTCCCACCAGCTACTAACTGTTCAAAAACTCTCAAGACAAAAAATCCTGTCTCTGTGTTTTAGTGTTTACAATATGAGGAGCCCTCTAAAGCACGGAGCTCAGGGTAGTGGCTCCTCTTACTTGGATTTAAGGGTGATATTGGGTGGGAGTGAAGAACATTCTCAAATCTAGCAGCCGAGAAAAGCTCAGCACTCACCCCAAACACTTATCCTGTGGGCATTTATACTTTCCCAGAACGAGTCCTATTTTATGTTTGGTTTTGTGGAGGTTAATGAAGGGAAGAGGAGCTGTCTTCCAGAATTTTCCAGTTACATTCAGCTTATTCCCTAGCAAGAGAAGTAGGAAATAGGCAACATCTAGGGCAATTGGGGTAATATAATGGAGATTGTGGTTCTTTACCTGAGAAGAATTGCACACAGATGGGAATGCTAGTTGCACTTATCTAATGCTCTGATAAAGTACCTCTCACAATTTATTCCTGCCTTTGTGGGGCCCATTGCATAGATTGTTTTGGTCCCATAAGTAAATGAACTTGTTTGTTATAAATGAGCTTTTCACCAAAGGGTGGGTTTAAGGGGCTTATTTTCAATTCCGCATGTTAATGGAATATGGATCCTCATCAAGTGTTGTTTATCAACGGTTGTTGTAAACAAAGCTGTTCTAGGCCTCATTAAGATGCTTATCTCTTACAAACTCTGGTTGAATCTACTTGGCTTGAAAGCCTCAGTCAGACCCAATGCTGATGAGTGCAGTGATTCACAGCCTTTGGAGTCAGACCCCCTGGGTTCAAATTATGGCTCCGCCAGTTATTAGCTGTATGACCTCTATGTCTCGGTTTCCACATCTGTAAAATGGAGATGATATTCTCATCTACCTTATAGGGCTAATATGAGGATTAACTCACATGAGATATATAAACACACATACCCACACACATTGATTAAAGTGGTATCTGGAACTTGGTAACCACTTGATCCCTATTTGTAATTAAAAATGCCCAGTTGTCATAGGTGGTTTAAGGTTTTAATACCTTTAATTATTTTAAGTGATGTTGAAAAATCTAGTTAATTCTCAGGTAGTCCTTGAGCTTATCAATCACTGTGTGTTACCCAATGTTATACTGGTGAGAAAAATAGAGAGGTTGTCTAACATGCTAAACTTATATTAGTGAGACCTGAGGCTAGCTCAGGTCTTAAAACTCTGTTCTCATATTGAGACCTTAGATTGAACTGATATCTTGGAAAACCCATGAAGACACTGAGCAACAGTCCCTCAACAACTAGTTTTTGCAAGCATGAAAACTTCCTTCTAGTGGACAAACAACTATGGTTACTGGTTATTGAGTGCCTACTGGGTGCAAGCGCTGTGCCAGGTGCTCTCCACAGATCTTATCTGATCCTCACAACACATGAGGATCACATGAAAGGAAGGGAGTGGAATGGTCTTTCAAGATAAGAAAGTTGAGCCTCAAAGAAATTAAGTCACTTTTTTCAAAGTCATGCAAAAGAGAAATAATAGAGCTAGGATTTGAAGTCATGCCTATCTGATTACCAGGCTGGTATTTATTCAACTCTACCATAAACAAAATCTTCCAGAAAGAGGGAATGCTAACACAAACTGTCTCATGGACTGGTATGTCAGCTAAATGTTCTATGAGGAATGTTGAGAGTTAGGGCTGGGGCAAAGGGGGAGAAAACAGAGGGGAGCAACTGGATGGTACCACTCTGTGCTGAGTGGAGAGTGAGGCCAGGAGTAGGCATATGGCTATATAACATTTTTAATTCACTTGACCTAGGTCTAGCCATAGGCAACAGTGCTCTAGTGACCCCAATTGCTACACACTTTGGAGTGAGCATGGTCTCTTTTGTGTGATAGCCTCATACTTTAGAAAGGCCCCTAATAGTGTTCATCTTGCTTAAATTGTTACTTTTAGAGACCTGACTTCCTAACTTGGATGTTTCATTCTTAAAATTACTATCTTTGAAGTGACAGAGTTCTCAAATGAAAGGCGCCTGAAGGATTGACCTGCTTCAGGATTCTGTCCTTAAGAAGTGTTCCTTTCACATCATCCACAATGAGGTGATTTTGCCTGAAATATATCCAGGAGAAATCATATAATCTGTATTTTTCCTGAGAGTAGCACATTGCCACATGTTGGTTTGGGCCCCACCAAGTTTGCATATGCCATAATTCAAATAGGGGCTAGCCTGAGATTTCCCTTTGAATTATCTATGAAAATTATTAAACACAATAAAGCCCTAAGGGGGATGTTTAAATGCCTTTAAAGAGACAAACTTTTAGATATCCAAAGGAAAGGCAACTTGGGAAATACCCTTATCTGTTCATTAAAATAAATCTTCTAAAATGTTATTTACTTGTCAACAGACAGGATTAGCTCAGAATATTAGTCTGTTCTCGAAAACAATCTTAAAACTTTCTACATTTGACTTTTTGCTACTCTGGAATAGCCCCACATCCATATTGCCTCAACTGGTGAGCTTTTACTTTCTTCCAGTTTCCTCTCTTCTTGTAATGAGTCCTTTTGAATTTTGACTCTCTCTCTAGTCCTAGTTAAGCTCATTTGCTCTGGTCTTGTCCTCAGGCAGGCAGAGTGGTTTGGCCAGTGTCCTCTTTATGTTAACTCTTTATACTTGAGGATGGTGATGAAACTGCCTCTTAGTTCTCTTTCACCAGCCTTAACAGCCCCAATACCATGTAGCCTTTCCTTGTAGGGCCCGTTTTCTAATGCTTTAATCATTTTTTGCTGCTCTACTCTGGATCTTCTCCCATTACTTTGCAAGTGTTTTACAATATAATCTGATGAACAAGCCTAATCTAGGATTTGGCTTTGACTAAATATTTAATAAATGACTTAGAAATTAAGGAAGGTGGGTCAGTGTAGGGGCAAGAGCACTGGACTAGGAGTCAGAAGACCTGAGTTTGTCCCTGCTTTGCCACTTACTAGGATTGAGCGGAGCACCACATTTGGACAAATCATCGGAGTGTCTCTAAGTGTCCATTTATCATCTGTTAACTTGGGATAAACACATCTGCCCTGCCTGCCTCCCATAGTGATGCTTAAATGAGATAATGTATGTGAAAATACGTCATTTAGCACCAAAGCAGTACCCAAACACTATGTGTCAGACATCTTCTAAAAGCTTTGCCTATATTATTAAGTCATTAATGGGCAGCTACCATTCCCATTTTACCACCAGGAAATGGAGGCACAGAGAGTTGAGCAACTTGCCCCAGGTCACCTAATGACAGAATCCATGCCTACTGGCTCCAAAGTCCACATTCTGAAACTCTCTGTTCTGCTGTCTCCCCAAATAAAGTTTAAATGTGGAACAGAGCCATATCATGTTATGGGGCCTGACTTTTAAAAGCAGTCCACATGTGTATGCTACGGGGAGGAAGGATCTACTCTATCACAGGTAGGTAAGTCCATGAGAGCAAACTTTTCAAAAGTGAATGTTTAGGTTTGTCATTGCATGAAGGCAGCTGTCCACCAACGGGGAGGGCCTCATGAACACACTACAGTAAGAGGAATGCTGTATCAGGTCAGGTTAGTGGTTCATTCAGACTAGTACACCTAAATCTTCCTATACAAAGTGCTCTTCATTTTTAGATTCAAAATCTACAGTTTCTAAATATTCTCTGTGAACTCTATCTTTCATGGTTTCTTTCATCTGTCTCTATGTCTTTTTTCTATATTAATTCTTAGAGGTGTTAAGTGTGGAATACTTTCCTTAGAGTTGAACTGTTAAATAGTGATATTAGTACCTCCTTTGAGTCTTTTTTTTCTGCTGTAGTCTGAGAGTTGGAAAGAGTTCAAAAGAGAGCTTTGGAAAGAAATGTTAGAAGAATTCGTATTTACCCTCTAAGTGTTTGAACATTCACAGGGAAATTAGAAACTATATCATAAAATGGGGAGATTATGCTATATAACACTATATTGAAGAGCTGTTTATATTTGAAAAATTGCACCATATTGATGTCTTTTCACTCACACCCATGGGATATAGAGTACAATACAAACTTTATGCCAAAATCAAATCTTCAGGGAATAGCGTTATGTTGGTGTAACAAGCTCTTCTACCCCAGACAGTGGCATGAAGTATCATTTGTGGTCTCCTTTTATGAAAACCACCTCAATCAAAGTTGAAAACATCTTTGGAGGATAAGGCCATCTTTTATAAGAACATGGTAATGATTGAATTATAAATGTCATAATTCTAACCAGGATCTGTATTGTGAATTAGGATAAATTTGTCAAAAGAATGGTTAGGAACCAATGAGAAAAGTGACATCTCTGTATCTTAGCATTCAGTTAATTTTTTTCAAATTTTCCCCTAAAGAAGCATCATGTTGAATTTGTTGCTTAATTTAAATAATTTGTTTAATGAGAAATCTATTTTTATATAAAAAATAAATTATGGCGAATTCATGATATAATCAGAATAGGTTTGAGCAGAGAACCCCCATCTTAAACCTTTAGGAAATGTGTGCTTTAGTAATCTTATATGGCTGCAGGCACTTTTTTGCCTCTTGTTGGAATCATTGCAAAATCATAGTGAAACTTACTAAGAATGTGCTGGTTCAATATTTATTCATTCATCCGTCCATTCATTCATCCACCCATCCATCCATCACTATGTGCCAGGCACTCCTTTGGACACTGGAGATATAACTGTGAATAAGACAATTGTGGCACCTACCTCATAGTAGAAATTCCTTAAGTGGCAGAGAAAACATTGAGTTGGTAGTTCTATAACAATTTTTTGAAAGAGGGGAAAAGAATAAGTGAAATGAACTCTTCAGCCTTACCTGGATGTTGCTAAAACCTTTCTTTGGACCTTGTTCCCCGAAAAATTGTATAGAAAGTATACTGAGGGATACAATACTGTGAATGTACATATAGAAGAAAGGAAGATAGAAAGTGATACATGAAAAGAGAGAAAGGGGCTTTTGAATAATGTTAGCTTAGTTTTCCTGAAAGCTTGGTAATAATGACTTTTTTTTTCAGACATAACAGTCTATGTCTCTTGGAGCAATTACACCAATCATGTGAGATAGAGCACGTTTTATTTTCCCTGTGATGTAGATGAGAAAACTGAGGCATAGATATTTTAATTGTTCAAGACCACATAGCTACATAAAATTCAGAGCTCTACCCACTGCGTTTTCTATTACATCATGCTGAAAAATCCCAACCTCCAGTGTAAGACCCTATAAAACTTAGAAGACTTAACTGAATATGACATATTCAAGAAACCAAAGTTCCTGATACAAAAGAAGGAAAACAAAGTACAACAAGGAAGATGTTCCTGTGCTTTAGGCTATTAAGTAGGTCACCCACTAAAAGGCTATTTTGGTATAAAATTTTAGAGGGCATGTAGTACATACACCACAATCACTGACCTGATTCTTCACTTTCAAGATCTAAGAAAATCAAAGGCTTTTTTTTTTTTTTTAGAAGGGAGGGGTGGATCATTTGGGTAGCTCAAGAGCATGTTAGTTGGGAAATCTGATTTAGCCAAGCTATGCTCTAGATTTCCTGTGAGATGCGTTTCACTAGAGGTGATGCCGTTCTCAGGAAGGGGGCGGCTTCATATCTCCACAATGCAGGCTCAGCAATTTCACTCTTCCTTCCTCTCTTTCTCAATCTCTCTCCCTCCTTTTCTCTCTCTTCTTCTCTTCCCTTCCCTATTTTTTTTTGCATTATCTTCTTATGGGGGGATATCTGACGAATTGTTAATATTTAATCTGCTATAAAAACAGCTCTCCCAGTCAATGGCTGCTCACTATAATTTCAATCTCCAAAGCTGTTTTGGCCCCAGGTACACTGGGATCGAATTAAAATGGAAATGTTTCCTCTACAGTTTTATTTATGGCAGCACAGGCACTCTGGTATTAACTGGAAAATTGAGACTTCTAAGGAAAATAATAAACTTTCACCACATTTCAATTTGACTCTTTACTCGAAAGAGAGTATTCATCTGGCTTAGGATGAAACATTTTTTCTAATATTTTTTAGTCTTAAATTTAAATATCCAAGCTTGGTAATGAATACATTTGGGTCCATTGAATTGTATTCTTCCCCCAATCCAATTCTTTTTCAATTTGTTCACATTTTAAAAGCCATAAACACTTTTTTCTCTTGTATGCCATCTTACAAAAGGGTCTAAATTACGAGTACACATTCTCTCTGCCTTTCTCTGGAACCGGAGGGCTATTCTACAAAAATATCCACAAATTTGAACCTAGGGAGGACTCCATTGACACTCTGCAACTACCCGCACCCCCGGAAACAAAACCCTTCCCTTCTGTCCTGCCTAATCCCTTGTTGGTTGGCTCTGGGAGGAAGGTATGGAAAAGGAAGGGGATTACTTTGAAGTAGTCATCGATCTACTAAACGGAAGTGTGAAAGGGTGTGTTTATCTGATAGGTAGCATTATTTGCAGAGACTTCCAGATTAATCATGGTATGCAATTTTCAACAGCTTAGATTTTTTTTTTTTTCCTGCAGCCACTGGGGAAGAAAAAAGATTAGAGAGACTATAAAAAACTGTTGGCTATTTAATTTATTAGCGGATATGGGAGCTGGCTAAGGTTTATTATTTAACGTGTTGGCTGGGGGTGGAATAAATCTCAAATGTACCTGTTCCAAAATTGTGTTAATCCTTTCAACTTCACAGTCAATCAGGTATCGTTTTTCCTGTCTCCTGTCCATTTCTTCAATGATGCGCCGGAATTCTTGGATGTCTTTTATGTTTCCCACAGATCTGGCTGTCACTTGCCAGTTGTTTTGCACTGCTGCTTCCATAATCGCTTGGAGAATGGAAAATCCTGAAAGAAGGAAGAACAACAATGATGTTTTTCTTTTTAAACTCTTCCTGTATTAAAGGTTCTATGTGTATTTATTGCAGTCTGTTGGGTCCCTTCATATCTTACACACTGTGGAAAGCAGGCTTACTCATGACTCCAGAGTTAACCATCCAGACACTCAGCATCTCTATCTTTATTTTTAAAAAGATTTTATTTATTTATTTATTTATTTATTTATTTATTTATGAGATAGAATGAGCAGGGGGAGAGGGAGAAGCAGACTTCCCACTGAGCAGGGATCTCAATGCCGGGCTTGATCCCAGGACCCTGAGATCATGACCTGAGCCAAAGGCAGATGCTTACCCGAATGAGCCACCCGGGCACCCTCTATATTGATTTAAGGAAGATTCTACAATTCGTGGGCACCAAGCTGGGCCAGATTCACGCAATCATAGCTGAATTATAGTACCTAACTATTCTGATTGACATGCATTATCAAAACATCTATGGAATGAATGCTAAAGCTTTTTCCTTGTTTCTGGCCTCAATGTTTTCTGTTGCAGCTCACGTCTTTGATTTTCCACTAAACATTTTTTCGGAACGAGAAATAGTGTATGTAGAGGTAGAACCTTATAACATGGCTGGTTCTTACATGATTATGACTATCCAACAAGATAAATTATGTCTCCCAAGTAAAAGAACTAAGGAAACCTGACAAACACAATTTCTTTTTTTTTTTTAAAGATTTTTATTTATTTATTTGACAGAGAGAGATCACAGTAGGCAGAGAGGCAGGCAGAGAGAGAGAGGAGGAAGCAGGCTCCCCGCTGAGCAGAGAGCCCGATGCGGAACTCGATCCCAGGACCCTGAGACCATGACCTGAGCCGAAGGCAGCGGCTTAACCCACTGAGCCACCCAGGCGCCCGACAAACACAATTTCTAACAAAGGTATCATACTGGTCCTTTGATCCCAGAATTATGAAAAAGTTCAATCATGTTAAGTCTTCCTCAGTTCTTCCCCTTTTTAAATTAAATTTACTAGGGATTCTTGGTTCCTTTTTAGTTAATTTACACCTGACAACTATTAACTACTAACACCCTGGATCTATGCTGAATGGGAAAGATGGAAAAGATGTGATGTTTGAATTCTGGGTAACGCTTTTGGAGGTGGGGTTTGAGAAGTTGGGAAGAGCAGTAAATCTTAAAGTATGAGCCACAGAATAGCACAGGGTTTTCTATGTACTGGTCTTTTCAAGTACTTATGTCTCTAATATTATATCAGGTCTATATTTTTGCTTCTGGTAGGAATTCATAATCCAAGTATAATTTCATCAAGTATAGATATCATTTTTGGGGGGCTCCAGTCAAAAGCAGCTCCATTCTTCCCATAAATTTAATTATTTTCCATTTATATTTAGGCAATAACTAATAGAAATGGGTAATGGGAGTGATCTGCAAAGCCAGAATTATCTGTGGCATGACCCTTTGGCCAGTGGAGCAGTGGAGGACAGACGAAGATCACGTGCCCTTTGAACACATTCCAGGACCCGTCCTGTAATGTAAGCAAGCTATGCTATTCATCACAGCACCATAGAAAATGGTATTGACATTTGGAGAGCATGCTTCAGGGAGATGGCAGCAGTGACTCAGCCGGTCATTATGACTCCTTTGTGTGCTGGGTGTATGCAGGAAGAAGATCACAAATGAGACCCAAGCACTTGGTAATTTCCAAATGAGCAATTTCAGCATAGGAGCTCAAAATTACAGATCAGAGTAAATTACCATTGCTTTAAATGTTAATTCTTACTCTTTTTAAACCAACCACGCATATTTATTTCTCAGATTTACATTTTTGTGTGGGTTTTCTGTGTGCTCTCTGCTTCAGTGGGACTTGAGGGCACATGGTGGGCCAAAGCATGGGATTAAGAAATAAACAGGAAGAAGGAGATTAAAGTATTTGAGAATCTTTCTTAAGCAGTGTACAATAAAGTCTCATTATTTTGAATCCTTCTAATTAAGAATTTATGAAATTCAGCAAGGACGAGGTTGAATCTTACTTCTGTACTATTATGAAGAAAGTATTGGCTGAATAATTATGGAAAGGAAATGACATCAGGGAGTCTCTGATATGTTCAAACTTTTTAGAAGATCCTTTAGCAAAAGACAAGGTTTTTTGAGTATTGAGTCAAAATCCACTTTTTTTATTAAAAAGATTTTATCTATTTGAGAGAGACAGGGATAGCAAGCGAGCACATGAACAGGGAGGAGAGGGAGTATCAGTCTTCCTGTTCTGGGAACAGGAAGCTGGGACCCGGACATGGGACTTGATCCCAGGACCGCAGGATCATGACCTGAGCCAAAGGCAGATGCTTAACTGACTGAGCCACCCAGGTGCCCCATCAAAATCTATACTCCTATCATTTCTATTTGCTAGTCCTATTTCACTACGTAGAGTGACACAGAGAACTTTAATCCTTTTTCCATATGGCAGTCCACATTTTTAAATGACAGTTAATGTACCTTCTCTTATTTTTCTTTTCTTCAGACAAGAGATGTCCCGATACTACAACAGTTATTTTTACAACATGACGATAAGTTCCCTCACTGTTCTGTCTCTCTCTTATGGTTATTTGTCAATATTTTATTGACCTGGATAAATCAGATGTGATCTGACCAGTGCGGATGAAAATGGGATTATTGCCTGCTTTGATTTGGGCTGTTATTTTGGCAGCCTAGGATTGTTAATATTTTTATTTATTTATTTTAAAAATGTTTAAGGATTTTATTTATTTGAGAGAGAGAGAGTACCAATGAGAGAGCACAGGCAGGGGGAGTGGTAGAGGGAGAAAAGGCAGAGGGAGAAAGGCAGACTGGCCGCTGAGCAGGGAGCCTGATGCAAAGGCTTCATTCCAGGACCCTGGGATCATGACCTGAGCTGAAGGCAGACACTCGACAGACTGAGACAGCCAGGTACCCCAGGACTGTTAATATATTTCTTTAATTTAATTATATTTTTTCAGTGTTCCAAGATTCATTGTTTATGTACCACACCCAGTACTCCATGCAATGTGTGCCCTCCTTAATAACCACCACCAGGCCCTCCGAACCCCCTACACCCCTCCCCTCCAAAACCCTCAGTTTGTTTCTCAGAGTCCACAGTCTCTCATGGTTCATCTCCCCCTCCGATTTCCCCCAACTCACGTCTCCTCTCCTTCACCCAATGTCCTCTGTGTTATTCCTTATGCTCCACAAGTAAGTGAAACCATATGATAATTGACTCTCTTTGTTTGACTTATTTCACTCAGCATAATCTCCTCCAGTCCCGTCCATGTTGATACAAAAGTTGGGTATTCATCCTTTCTGATGGAGGCATAATACTCTATTGTATATATGGACCATATCTTCTTTAACCATCGTCTGTTGAAGGGCATCTTGGCTCTTCCCACAGTTTGGCGACTGTGGCCATTGCTGCTATGAACATTGAGGTACAAATGGCCCTTCTTTTCACTACATCTGTATCTTTGGGGTAAATACCCAGTAGTGCAATTGCAGGGTCATAGGGAAGCTCTATTTTTAATTTCTTTTTTTAAAAGATTTTATTTATTTATTTGTCAGAGAGAGCAAGAGCGAGAGAGTGAGCACAGGCAGGCAGAGTAGCAGGCAGAGGCAGAGGGAGAAGCAGGCTCCCTGCTGAGCAAGGAGCCCGATGTGGGACTCGATCCCAGGACACTGGGATCATGATCTGAGCCAAAGGCAGCCGCTTAACCAACTGAGCCACTCAGGCGTCCCCATTTTTAATTTCTTAAGGAACCTCCACACTGTTTTCCAATGTGGCTGCACCAACTTGCATTCCCACCAACAGTGTAAGAGGATTCCCCTTTCCATACCCTCTTCAACACTTGTTGTTTACTGTCTTGTTAATTTTGGCCATTCTAACTGGTGTAAGGTGGTATTTCAATGTGGTTTTGATTTGAATCTCCCTGAAAGGTGGTTCAACTTTCGCAAATCAATCAATGTGATAGAACAAATCAGTAAGAGAAGAGAGAAGAAGCACATGGGCCTCTCAATTGATGCAGAGAAAGCATTTGACAAGATGCAGCATCCGTTCCTGATTAAAAAACTTCAAAGTATAGGGATACAGGGAACAGTCCTCAACTTCATAAAATATATCTATGAAAAACCCACAGCAAATATCATTTTCAATGGGGAAAAGCTGGCAGCCTTCCCTCTGAGATCAGGAACATGACAGGGATGCCCACCCTGGACACTGTTGTTCAACATAGTACTAGAAGTCTTAGCAACAGCAATCAGACAACAAAAAGAAATAAAAGGTATTCAAATTGGCAAAGAAGAAGTCAAACTCTCTCTCTTCGCAGATGACAGGACACTTTATATGGAAAACCCAAAAGACTCCACCCCCAATCTACTAGAACTCATACAGCGATTCAATAATGTGGCAGGATACAAAATTAATACACAAAAATTAGTTGCTTTCTTATACACTAACAATGAAAATATAGAAAGGGAAATTAGAGAATCGATTCCATTTATGATAGCACCGAGAACCATAAGATACCTGGGAATAAACCTAACAAAAGAGATAAAGGATCTGTACTCGAGGAACTACAGAACACTCATGAAAGACATTGAAGAAGACACAAAAAGATGGAAAAGCATTCCATGCTCATGGATCAGAAGAATAAACATTGTTAAAATGTCTATACTGCCTAGAGCAATCTATACTTTCAATGCCATCCTGATCAAAATAACAGTGGCATTTTTCAAAGAGCTGGAACAAAGAAATCTAAAATTTGAATGGAACCAGAAGAGACCCTGAATTGCTAAGGAAATGTTGAAAAAGAAAAACAGAACTGGGGGTATCACGTTGCCTGATTTCAAGCTTTACTACAAAGCTGTGATCACCAAGACAACATGGTACTGGCACAAAACAGACACATAGACCAGTGGGACAGAGTAGAGAGCCCAGATATGGACCCTCAAGTTTATGGTCAAATAATCTTCAACAAAGCAGGAAAAAATATCTAGTGGAAAAACACCAGTCTCTTCAATAAATGGTGCTAGGAAAATTAGACAGCTATGTGTAGAAAAATGAAACTCGACCATTCTCTTACACCATATACAAAGATAAACTTAAAATGGATAAAAGACCTCAACATGAGGCAGGAATCCATCAGAATCCTAGAGGGGAACATAGGCAGTAACCTCTTTGACATTGGCCACAGCAACTTCTTTCAAGACATGTCGCTAAAGGCAAAGGAAACAAAAGTGGAAATGAACTTTTGGGACTTTATCAAGATCAAAAGCTTCTGCATAGCAAAGGAAACAGTTAACAAAACAAAGAGGCAACCCACAGAATGGGAGAAGATACTCGCAAATGACAGTACAGACAAAGGGCTGATATCCAAGAACTATAAAGAACTCCTCAAACTCAACACACACAAAACATAATCACATCAAAACTGGGCAGAAGACATGAACAGATATTTCTTCAAAGAAGCCATACAAATGGATTGCTAATATTTTAAAATCGCCACATTATACTGTTAATTGACACCAAGGTCATTCAATTAAAACATGTCGGTTCTCTCCATAAAAGCTTTGCCATGTAACAGCTCATTATCCATGTATCAAAATTTGTTCCATTCCAACCTGCTTTTGTCTCCCTTTCTTTAATTCCCCACCTCATAACAGTTTGTATTTCTCTTCTGTTTTTACATTCACTCAAATCTGGAAAATGGTTTTGCACATGTATCCAGTACTCTCATTGTTACCTGCTCAAGGCAACTATACCTGTGTCTCTTTTTCTGCTACCTATAGACCTTTGTGGATGACTGTCCTCCCTCATGAAGCTTCCCTAACTGAACTCTCACTCATTTCTCCAGAGACGAGTAGGCTTATTATTTATTATTATTATTTTCTGTAAGTACAAAAACAATAAAGATGAAAAAATATGACTCATGCTGTCTTCTCTGAAGGTAAGCTCCTGGAAGACACAGGTGACGGATGAGGACAGCTCTGTATGCTGCCTACTGCCACCAATAAATGGCCTCTTCAGAAACACTGATTTCATAGATCTTTGTGTACTTTTGTTCTTTGAATCATGTGAGTGCCCTACCTATTCAAAACTTAAATTGAGAAAGCCCCTGATTTTTTTTAATTTTGATTTTTTAAATTTCATTTCAGCGTAACAGTATTCATTGTTTTTGCACCACACCCAGTGCTCCATGCAATACGTGCCCTCCCTAATACCCACCACTAGGCTCCCCTAACCTCCCACCCCCAGCCCCTTCAAAACCCCTCAGGTTGTTTTTCAGAGTCCATAGTCTCTCATGGTTCATCTCCCCCAGCCCCTGATTTTTTAATGAGCTGGCATCTGGGCCCTCCTGGGCGATGAGCCTTGCTCATATTTTATGAGCAAGTGGGCACTATGGCTTCATACTGCAGTGTTTTTCACCATGCAGAGTTTCCCTGTGTCCACTGGGGCACATGGCCACGTACTTGACAGCCCTGGGGGCAATGATCACCTCAATTTAAAGATTTTTATTTATTTATTTGACAGGCAGAGATCACAAGTAGGCAGAGAGGCAGGCAGAGAGAGATGGGGAGGCAGGCTCCCTGCTGAGCAGAGAGCCGGATGCGGGGCTTGATCCTAGGACTCTGGGATCATGACCTGAGCCGAAGGCAGAGGCTTTAACCCAATGAGCCACCCACGCGCCCCAACCTCAATTTAGTATATATCCGTGAGTAACCCCCCCCAAAGCTCTTATTTGTTTTTGTACCTAATTTATTATATAGTTTGACTGTTCCCTGTTGCAGCTGCCCAAAGAGAGTAAATATGAGTTTGAGGTTGGAAAAAAAAAAAGAGAAAAGTTCGTTGCTGGGGACAGTCAAAGCAGGCGTTGGTGCTTGTAGGAGGTGAGGTGCTTAACAAAGCCCTGGCTCTTTAAAAATAAGCCTGCTGTTTTAGCAGCTTTAGAATTGTCCTCCACTCTGTGTGAGCTTTAGCATGCCCAACTGAAAGCTACTTTTGTTTGAGCAGCAAATTCTCTCATCTTGATTCCAGACCACTGTTGCTGTCCACCTTCTTTTTCTTCCTCATTTTATTTTTTAAAAAATATTTTATTTATTTATTTGAGACACAGAGAGGGAACAAGAGATGTGGAGAAAGAGAGGAAGAGGGGGAGGGAAAAAGAGAGAGAGAAAGAAGCAAATTCTCCACTGAGAAGGAAGTCTGACGTGGGGCTTGAACCCGGGACCTGGAGATCATGTCCTGAGCCAAAGGCAGATGCTTAACTGACTGAGTCACCCAGGCACCCCTTCTTCCTCATTTTTTTAAAGACTGGAAGTTACCACAGGTAACTGGGCGAATGCTGGATTGTCTTCTGTGTTCAACCAAGATAATGCAGGAAGCTGGACAGTAGAGGGGCGGCAAGGTGATTATGGATAAAGAACCGGCCCAAACTATGACCAGTTCAATCCTACTGGACAGGTCATTGGGCCACCCTTGCTAAACAAGGAAGCTATTGTGGGAAAGGTGAGTGTAGGGACGCTGTGCTATACCACCAGATCCCCCTTCCGCATCAAAGGGCATATTCCTTCAGCTTCTGGAAAGGTTTTTGGCTGAAGAAAGCTGCCTAGCTTCAAGTAATGCTCCCTTCCCAGAGCAGCCTGGGACTGCTTGTTACAGGGTACAAAGGCACAACCCCTTTAGCCCAGATACAATTACTCTAAAGGGCCATCCCAACTTCAGAGCCCCCTGAAGGGTAGGTGGAGGCCTCGTTAGGACAGCACTACAGCCCAGCTCCTCCTTCTGCTCAAACCCACTTCTTTCCTTTTCTTTCTCCCACAAGTGGTGGTAGTGAAGATACTCCCTGAGAAACTTTAGCATGCTGATCTCCATCTCAGAAGCTGCTCCCAGGGAATTCAATCTGTGACTACTGGGTTGACCTCATGGCAGGGATGGCAGCAGATACAAAAATATCTCAAATCTACAATTGTCAAAATAATTTTCACAGGGGGAAAGAAGGTCAGGATTTTGTTCACTATACAAACGAAATGAAAAACTGCTCCATGCTGAACAAATTTAGTATTTGATCTAAAAACAGAAGAATGATAAACTTGCCTGTCCTCTGCCTCTTTCTCTCAGCATTCTGTCCTTTTCCAGGTGTCAGTGTAAGAATGGCTCATGGTTTAATGTGTTACCCCTCCAGTTAACATAGTTAGATTTTAGCAGTGGCTTTCATACAAGCCAGTTTGGAAGGAAAGGGAAAGGAATGTTGAGCATTGTTTTGAGGTCTGTCCATCTCATGGGGTCATGTGAGACGGCTCTGAAAGTTGGTGGTGTGCTTTATGATCTTTAGGCTATAGCATTTAACAAATGAACAGCTGGTAGCTGGTGGGTGTCTCAGAGGCCTGCGGAGTGTGGGGTCAGTGTCCATCTTGCCTGTTATTCAACTGAATTCAGTTGAAGGAAGCATTGCTCTATTTTTCTGCATCTTTACTTACCTCTGTGGCTCTCGACTCTCACTGCACATTATAATCACCTTGGAAGCTTTAAAAATGGATGTCCAAACCCCACCCTGGACCCAGGCTTTGCTTTATTTTATTTTAAATTCCCCAGATGATTCTCATGTACAGCAAGGGTTTAAAACTATTGACCTCCTAATGACTACCCAATACAGTGGGGTATGTGGAAGCAGGTTTCTTTCTTTTGTTTTTAAGATTTTATGTATGTATGTATGTATGTATGTATGTATATATATATGTATGTATGTATTAGAGAAAGAGAGAGAAAGGGAGCAAGTGGGGGAGGCAGAGGGACAAGCAGACTCCACAATGAGCGAGGAGCCCAATGTAGGGCTTGATCTTAGGACCACGAGATCATGACCTGAGCTGAAATCAAGAGTTGGACACTTGACTGAGCCACCCAAGCACCCCAGAACCAGGTTTCTTTCTTATGTATCCTTCATGACTGGTGGAAATGTTCTGGGTGAGAAAAGCATGATCCAAGAAGGGATATATGTCCTCCAGAAATAAACAAACAAAAGTATGAAGGCAAGGGGGGAAGGCCATAATGCCAGCATTATGAATCACTTCTTCCTGTGGTAGATGAGGAATCTGGGAACACTGAGTATGTGGTAAGCAGACCCTAATGTGTTCAAAGCACTTTACAAATCTCTTTCTTCTTCTGAGTTAGCATCTGTGTTTTTCTTTCTACGTATAAAATTAATATGTGCTTATTTTGGACATTTAAAAAACACAAAAGTAACAAAAATAAAATACAAGTACAGGTGACTGTTCTTCAAGGATAACCACTGTTAATATTTGATATATTCTTTCCATTTTATTTTATATAAATATACCACATGCTCTTTTTCCAGTAAAGTGGATTTTACTATTTGTGTCTTGTCTTTAAAAAGCTAATGTTGTATCTTGAACATCATTTTATGTTTTTCAATGTTTTCAGACGTGATTTTAATGGCTGTATAATATTCCATTGCTTAGACATATTTAATTTATTTAACCATTCTCCAATATGAAAATTTCAATTGTTCATAATCTCTCCTTATTACAAATAATGCTGTGATAACAACATTCATATAGCATCTCTAATTATTTCCACAGGATAAATGTCTAGAAGTAGTAATACCAGGTCAAACATTTATGGGCATTTTTAAGGCTTTTCATACATATTGCCAAATTGCCCTCCAGAAAGGCTGAACCACTTTATGTTTCCATCACCAGAATACAAGAGTACTTGTCTCTCTGCTCTTTTGCTAGCATTGAATAAGACATGTGCCCATTTAATAGGGAGACATAAAGATATTTCCTTTCTTGTTAACATTTCTTTGCTTGTTAGTAAAGTTAATGATTTAAAAAAAATTTGTGTCCATGTTTATTATTTTGATAATTTCCTGTTTATTTCCTTTGTTAAGATTTCTACTGTGATATTAATGGTGTTCTTTTTTTTTCTTTTTTAAATTATTTTTCTTTTTACTATTTTTTAAAATAGGCTCTGTGTCCAATGTGGCTTGAACTCATGACCCTGAGTTCAAGAGTCGCATGCTCTGCTGACTGAGTCAGCCAGGCTTTCTTGTTGATTCATAAGGGTCCTAATATATTAACAATATTAATTGTCTGTACTATATGTCACATATATTTTAATTCAGTTTATTTGACATTTAATGTCTGTGACATGTTTTAATGAACAGAAGTGTAACATTTTATGAAATTAATATTCTTGTTCATCAAAAAATTATGTGAGATGGAAAGAGGCAAATGAAATTTCTCTTCTGCTCTTATTTTAGTGTTCACCTGGGCTTTAAACCCAAAACTTATGTGAACCTCTCTCTTCATTTCTCACAACGTCTTTGGTCTCCATGGAATTTCAGATAAATTTTTCTTGTGTATTGTGGCAAAGTAAGTGAATGGGGGAAAGTACATATGGAGTATGAGGATGGTTTCTGAGATACAAGTGCAGAACAGAAAAATAGAGACAGAGGAGAGAGAGAAGAGAAGCCCAATTAAGTTATTTTGGATTAAGTTTTGCCATATCTAAGAAACCTGATATTCAAAAATCTGAACTCAAACCCAATACTTTAGGGTATGTTTATTCATATTACAAATGTACTTTTTAAAAGATTTACTTATTTATTTAGAGAGAGAAGGTGAGAGAGAATGAGTGGGAGGCGGGGCAGAGGGAGACAGAGAATCCTCATGCAGGCTCTCACTGAGCACAGAGCACATGAGGCTCCATCTCACAACCCTAAGATTATGACCTGAGCCAAAATCAAGAGTCAGACGCTTAACTGACTGTGCCACCCAGGCACCCCACAAATGTACATTTCTTTAAAAAGAATTCATGGAAATATTCTGATAGAGCACTTGAATCCACATTTTGTCATTTTGCTGTTTGTTTTTGTTTTAACTTGATTTAAACACATTTGATTTCCACCAAAATCGATATAGCAATTGTCCACATTTGAGGTGCTAATGCAGAAACTCTTCTGTGTGTGAAGAGTTCAAGATGGAAAGATCAAGAATCTCTCTGTGCTTGCATATGGATGTCAGTCTGTGGATTTTATGGAACAGGATAAAAACAAATATTCACCCACACCCGGCCCAATTTACCCTTGGCAAATTAAGATTTCCCTGAGGTCTTCATTCCTCATAATTGTGTTTGTTTAAGTTTCCTTTTAATTAAGAGCAGACCCTCTGCAAATCTTCTCTTCCCTGCAGCTACATTATTAGGATGGGACCTTAGCTAATTTGGGAGTTGGTGAACAGAAGATGCTCCCCACTTGGTGTCCCAGTTCTATGTCCTTTCCCTAGTACAAATCCTCCCTCCACATCAACCCCTTTACTCATACTAGACTACCCGTGACAGAGTAAAGCTTAACTGTAACACTTCCATGAAGGATTTATGTTTTAAAGTAGGATCAAAGCCTGAAAGTAAAGGGGCAAACTCTAATGGAGAAATTGTAGACAATAGTAAGCAGGAGGTATTATTTGGCAGCCTGTGGTATTTCTGATACCCAAATATCCCACTCGAAGTGGCAACTACTGACTACTTGTCAAGTTCAAAGTGGGCTCTGAAACTGGTGGTGTATGTAATCTTACATTTCCATTTTCCTTTTTTGTCCTATTCTTCATTAGGGACTTTCTCTCCCTGTTGGTGAGTTACATTCTCCTCATCATAAGCTGAGAAGGCATGCCCAAATAGATAAACCAGTGTTGTTGAGTGAAAGTAAACTTGGTTTGCATTGTCAGCTGAGAGGAAATTTAGAAGACCACCTGGAGTAGATTTGCTTAACGTCCAGAAAAAGCAGAACAGGCAAGCCTTCTGATCCTCAACCATACAAGGTCTGACAGAAAAAAATAATAATTAAGAAACAAAAGAAAAAATTAAAAAATGGGATTTTATCAAAGTAAAAAGCTTTTCGTACAGTGAGAGAAGCCATCATCAAAATGAAAAGACAATCAACTTAATGGAAGACGTTTGCAAATCACATATCCAACAAGGGATTAATATCTAAAATATATAAAGAACTCATAAAACTCACCACCAATGAAAATAAACAATCCGATTAAAAAATGAGCAGAAAAGTGAAAAGAAGGGCCATCTGTACCCCAATGTTCATAGCAGCAATGGCCACGTCGCCAAACTGGAGAGAACCAAGATGGCCTTCAACGGATGAATGGTTAAAGAAGATGTGGTCCATATAGACAATGGAGTATTATGTCTCCATCATAAAGGATGAATACCCAACTTTTCTATCAATGTGGACGGGACTGGAAGAGATTATGATGAATGAAATAAGTCAAGCAGAGAGAGTCAAATATCATATGGTTTCACTTATTTGTGGAGCATAACAAATAACATAGAGGACATGGGGAGATGGAGAGGAGAAGTGAGGAGGGGAAATTGGAGGGGGAGACGAACCATGAGAGACTGTGGACTCTGAGAAACAAACCGAGGTTTTTGGAGAGGAGGAGTGTGAGGGGTTGGGTGAGCCTGGTAGTGGGTATTATGAAGGGCACATATTGCATGGAGCATAAACAATGAATTTTGGAACACTGAAAAAAAAATAAAATAAAATTTTTAAAAAATGAGCAGAAAATAGCTTTTCGTAGAGAATAGACATTTTTTCAAAGAATACGGATGGACAACAGGCACATGAAAAGATGTTCAGCATCAAATTGTTAGGAAAATGCACATTGAAACAACAATAAGATATCACCTCACACTGGTTAGGTTAGAATGGCTATTATCAAAATGATCAGTGGCACCTGGGTGGCTCAGTTGGTTAAGTGTGCAACTCTTGACTTTGGCTCAGGTTGTAATCTCAGGGTTGTAAGACTGGGCCCTGAATCAGGCTCTGTCCTGGGTGTGGAGTCTGCTTGAGATTCTCTCCCTCTGTCCCTCCCTGTGCTCAAGCTCTTGTTCTCTCTAAAATAAATAAATAAAATCTTAAAAAAAGACAAGAAGCAGAAAGTGTTGGAAAGAATGTGGAGGATAAAGGACACTCGTGCTCTGTTGGTGGGAATGTAAATTGGTGCAGCCACTGTGAAAAACAGAATGGAGATTCCTCAAAAAATTAAAGACAGAAATACCATATGATCTGGTAATTCCACTTCTGGGTATTTATCTGAAAAATGAAAAAGGCTGGTTTAAAAAGATACGTGCACCTTTATGTTCACCACAATATTATTAACAACAGCCAAGACATGGAAACAACCTAAATGTCCATCAATGGATGAATGGATTAAAAAAGTTATGGTATAGGGGTGCCTGGGTGGCTCAGTCTGTTAAGCGTCTCTCTGCCTTTGGCTCAGATCATGAGCTCAGGGTCCTGAGATCGAGCACTGTCTCAGGCTCCCTGCTCAGCTGGGCATCTGGTTCTCCCTCTCCCTCTGCCCCTCCCCTCTGCTCATGCTCTCACTTTCTCTCTCTCTCTCAGATAAATAAATAAAATCTTTAAAGATATGGTATATATGTACATGTGTATGTGTGTGTATATATATATGCCCATATATATGTATTCCATCATTATATATATGCACATGTATGATAGAATATTACTCAGCCATAAAAAAGAATGAATTCTTGCCACAGAAACAACATGGATGCACCTCAAAGGTATTATGCTAAGTGAAAGAGGTCAGACAGAGAAAGACACTCATATACGGAATTTTTACAAAGTGAAACAAATGAACAAACAAAACAAAAATAAACTCATAGACACAGAGAACAGATTGGTCATTACCAGAGGGGAAAGGGGGGTGGAGGGTGGGCAAAAAGAGCAAAAGGGGTCAACTGTATGGTGACAGATGGTAACTAGACTTTTAGTTGTGATCACTTGTAGCACACACAGACATTGACTTATAATGTTGTATACCTGAAACATATAATATTATATACCAATTTTACCCCAATTAAAAAAAAGAAATCTAAAAAAAAAATAGAAACAACTGGAAGGAACTGGAATTTGGATTAAAGGGGATACTACAATGCTTGAGGACAATTCTTTCATGTTTCTATTTGGTATCTAGATAATTGTCCTGGGATGGACTGCCTGCAATGCAAACTCATAAAGGGTCTAAGTCATCTCAAAGCTGCTCTGGGGACTACTGTGCACTTAAATGATGTCATGTGATGATTGATAATGCCTATTGATAGGGTTCTTATTTAACATTTCCTCACTTGGCTTTTAATCCCCTTGAAATCAGTAGTTTTCAGGACTCATGTGACTATTTCTCCTAGTAAAGCAAATGGTGAGTGGTCTGGGTGTTAGCAAGCACTTCATGGGCAGGTGGGGGAGAGCTGACCATAGATGTCAACCAAATAATGCACTGCCCAGCTCTGGTTGTGTGGGGTGGTGGGAAATCTCTTCATGTGATTAAAAGGGGGGGCTGTTTATGGGTAGGGAAGAAGTGCTACCAATCAGCCACAGTACATCTTCTCCCCAAGCCAAATAGTACCTAGTAGCCACAGTGAAGATAACCCCTTACCCTGCCATCCCTCTTCCAGCAGGGGAAGAATTTTGAATGTGTTCCCAGAAGTGGGTGTATTTTGCATTAAGCATCCACATCTTGGGCTTCCCTTTGAACACAGTAGTTTATGGTTTACATTGTGGCCTGTGCCTATGGAGAAGTATGGTGAATTGATTGAGGTAGGACTTAAGCTCAGAAAATATGTGCTTGCATTCTATCAAAAAGATTTCTTACCAGGAGAGTGACTTCTCTAGAAACATTTTTTGACATTCTTAATTTTGAGAAAGCAAGGCTAAGCCAAACCTCTTAACATTCCTGAGTTTTGGGTGTGAGGCATGGATGCTCACTACCAACAATGAAGAGAGGAGGTGGAAAGTGAAGGCAGATTCATGTCAAAGATGAAGGGGTCTAGATGTGACTGGAAAGGACTGTGGCTTATTCTGCCTGGCAGCGCAAAGATTTCTTGATCCTGATACTATTGGAAGGCTGTCAAAGGTAATATTAAGGGTAAGATTTGCCTAGAGGATACAGAGGGGCTAAAGATACAGTCCTAAAGACAGCAGAGAGCACACTTTTTCTTTAAGGAAAGAAAGTTCCCTTTGACCTAAGTCTGTGGTCTATAATCTGCTTGGGAAACATCCAAAGTGGGATGTTTAGAATTTACAAGGTAAATAAGCATTTGCATGTGCCCTTTCAGACTAAAAAAAGAAACACACTCACAAAAACATCACCAAGATCAATTCATTTTGATTAGTTGTTTTCTTTCAATTGAATTTTTTCCAATGGGGATATGACAGTGGATTTAAGAGTATGGGTAGGGTTGGAGGCTAATGTTCATCTTGTGCAGGACTTAGGTCCCCAGAAGAGTGGCTGAATCTTGGCTGAACTTTAGAGAAGTTAGGTTGTCTGAGATGGTCAGGGTTCTCCCAAGTCTCTTAGCATTCTCAAATATGAGAGCCAGAATTTTGTGATGGTCCCAATCTCTTCATTGTACAAATGAGAAATGGGAATCCAGAGGGAGAAAATGGTTTATCCAGTGGTGGATCCCAACTTGACCATGACCCTTTTCTTGTTTTAACTTTCAATAGTAATGTGAAATGATGTTTCTTTTGTGTTTTCTGGATAAAGATTTATTTTGGTATTAAGTAAACGTTAAAATCCAACAAGAAAATTATTGTGGGTGTTCCCTATAACTTTGCCTACAAGCCTTCAGTGACTCCCTTAAGGGCTGTGTTCCTCTTTGCTTCAATATCTTTGCATGGAGGAGCCAGGGATTCCACGGGTAAGTTTGAGTATTACAGCATCTCTTCCTCCTCAAGTCTAACTGGGACTCTCCTTTGGTACTGGGGCCTATTCTAACCTACACAGGATTTGAAACTTGTGGCTTGATTCATCCTGCCTAATCACACAGTCTTCATGCAGGACACAGCTTTCTCCAGCATTAAAGCTTATGCCCTTTAATTTCTAGTGACTTACTCTGGCTGCCCTCCACACCTAGAAAAGCTTCATTTCCATCCCATCAGCTATTCACCCATTAAAAACTAAACTCAACACATATTTTGTCAAACAGATCACCTGATTGAGATGCTGGGGAAATGAAGGTTCCAAGCTCTCACATCCATCCTTTAATTGCTTGAGAATCTTAGACTACAGATGGTGACCACTATCTCTCAGGGGTTATGGTTGAATGCCACCTTTAAGTCATTGCTGGAATAACAGATATTTTTTTTGAATTATCAGATGTAAACTTTTCACTCTCATTCCCCTGATTTTAAATATTTTATTTATTTATTTGAGAGAGAGAGAGAGAGAGAGAGCAAGTGGGGGGAGCAGGGGGGGAGGCAAGGGAGGGGGAAAAACTCTCAAGCTGACTCTGAGCTGAGCTCAGAGCCTGATGCAGGGCTCAATCCCACCACACTGAGATCATGACCTGAGGCAAAACCAAGAGTCAGATGCTCAACTGATAGCCAGCCAGGTGCCCCTCATTCTTTAGATTTTAAGTTGAATTGCTTTTACTTTCCATGCCAAATTTGGCACAAGTGTATAAATCCACATTTATTGAATGCCTACTTTGGGCTCAGCCCTATACTAAGCCCCTGTACACATTATTACATTTAATCCTCCCAATAATCCTAGGCATAAGTAGTTATCCTCAATGAACAGATGAGGAGATTGAATCTCAGAAAGGTATGTTTTTATAAATAAATGCACATAACTAGTAAATTTTGGAGCTGAGATCCACACCCAGGCCTGGCTTCCAAGCTCACGCTCTCCTTTCTCCTCATCAGTGACTGAATTTACACCAACATGTGCAGTTGTTCATAGGATATGGAGTCATACATTTTTCTGTGTATTTCTTCACAACAGAGAGGGTTTTAGAACACATTGTTGTGTAACTACCTGAAGACACCCCAGGATTTTTCAGGCCCGCTAGGATGCATGCTGCGCAATCAACTGTAAGTGAATGCTTAACAGGAACACAGTCAGGGTTCTCTGGATAATGGCATATCGCTCATCAGTTAATCACCACCTTTGGAGCTGAACTGGAGTTACTAGACTGGGTGGGTTTTATTATTGCTTATGCCCTTATTTATTTCTCACACTGTCTCAGATGCCCCCTGCCTCCAAAACAGCTGTTTTTTTCTGACTTACCTATTTCTGTCAGATTTCCTAGTTATCAAATTTGAGCATTATCTTTGATCTTCCATTGCCCTAAGAAAACATGAAGTGAAATTAATTTATCCTTTCTGTGTCTTCACCTTTCTTTATATTCATATGACTATTTTAAAGTTATTACTGGTATTTGGTTGGGCTGCTGCAAACAGTCCTTCCCTTTTTGTCCAACCTGCTCACTAAGACTGGCTTTCACCTTCTCATTCTTTTTTTTAAAGATTTTATTTATTTATTTGACAGAGAGAGAGATCACAAGTAGGCAGAAAGGCAGGCAGAGAGAGAGGGGGAAGCAGGCTCCCTGCTGAGCAGAGAGCCCGATGTCGGGCTCGATCCCAGGACCCTGGGATCATGACCTGAGCTGAAGGCAGAGGCTTTAACCCACTGAGCCACCCAGGTGCCCCCATCATTCTTTTGATTACATAATAGCCATGCTCATTTGCAAAAACCTTCAAAAGCTTGTCTTTACCTCTAAGATAAAGTTCAGAGGAGGTATTATAAATGTTTCCACTTGCTTGCAGTCTAGGATTTACCTTTCAAGAAAGTCTTGAGAGGCTCATTAACTGGGTAAGTTTGTGGTTGTTCGTTTCCAATTCTGGGACTCAGTTTCTTCAATGTTCTAATTTGAGGGGTCCCTTAAGGACTGTATACATAGGTACTATCAGAGTTTGGAGAGGGTAGATCAAGAAGATTCTATTCTACTAAGAGACAAACGGAGCCCAGGACTTAGAGGAAAGGAAAGATAATCTGAAAGAGGGACAGTGAGGAAAGATCTTTATAAAAAATTTCTGTTCTCTTACCCTCATTGTTCCTAATTTGTGTTTCACCTGGAAATGGCCACTTCTGCTCAAGGAGCTATGAGTGTGAGGTTAAGCAGTGCAAGCAAAGCCAGTTCCACCATTAGGCCTCACCTGTTTTGCTACCCATGGTTCATATTACTAAGGTTGGCTGGCTAAGAAGGAGGGAAAAATAGAGACCCATGGATGAGAAGGAGGCTAACTGGCTGGAGCAACCATCAAAGTCATGGCCTGGGCTTCATTTAGCCAGGGGATCTACCTAACTGAGTTAATGAGCTGTAAATGACCCGCAACTGTATGGCTATGACTGAATTTAGGAGTGTTTCAGCAAACTAGAATCTGGGAGGTTTACAGAGGGAGAACCCTGAGTCACTTACAGTTAAGGTGCTGACTGCTGGGAACTGGCACTGGTGAGGAATTTATTTGAATAAAATGAATCTAATTAGGAACCATGTAGCTAGTCATCATAATGATTGGGTTAGTGGAGGGACTAGTCAACCATGCCCAAAAAGCTTCTGTGCTCATTGAGGCAAAGTGCTTAGTGACAGAACTTAACAAAATGGCTAAGTGAGTTCCTCTTGGCTGGAAATTTGATCCCACTGGCCAGTGTGCTAGGTCTATGTATCATTTTGAAGGAGAAGTGGAGTTGTAGGGTCCTATGCAGATGAACGTATTATTTAAGTCCTCCAGGAGAGTTAAGAAGCCAGCATAGGAGGGCAGGGACAGTGGACACGAGGAAAACAGTTAATGATGAATATTTTGGCTTGGAGACCCTACCGGAGCCATTATTGGGTTGGTCCAGTAAGACTTGTTCCCACTGGGGAGGGTCGGTATGGGACAATTCTGGATTCTCAAGTAGGCCTACTTTTAAAACCATCTTAAATTTGCCAGTGTGCTTTAACACATTGTTTGACAACCCCCTTAGGCCATAAAACATGTTTATATTTTGGCTAAAAACCACATAATCATAATGCTCTGGAATCTTCTTAGGGGAATCTTCCCATCTGCAGTCTTTAGCTCTGCAAATATCAATGTAATAGAGCATCCCCTAAACCAAATACAATGTTCTTTAAGATTTATTTAGAGTAAAGAACACAATCAGCTGCAAAGCTAAAGAGGAAAGGATTTAGGAATTAGTTTAGAAGAGAAACAAGGCAGTGCATTTCTCCAGCAAATTTATGTTTTAACAACCCCAGGAGTTATACATCTTGCATCTCAGAGGAGAAATGGTCTTGCTCTGTTCAGCCCAGTATTGATACACTAATGACATCTGGGGCCTCCTCAAGGGGTACATTGCTCTCCACTGAGGAGCTAAATAGTATAAAAGGCATATTTCCTATAAACTCAAAGCTGTGGCAACTGCCCAGCTTAGCTGGCCTCACTTGGATAAAAGATTATTTTTTTCAGCATGAAATAAATGGATTGTGCCTTGGATGATGTAGCTGCTTCCGTTGTCTTAACCATTGATGCAGATCATAGCATGAGTGATGTGGCAGCAGCAGCCATCCAGAGCCACTGTGAATGCGATAAATGGTGTGGCTGGACCCAAAATGAGTTTGGCCTGCATGATTGGCTTCAGGAAGCCGGGCAGGTGCCCAGGAAGGCTTATTCAAGTAACTCAGGTCTCAAGAAAGATAGTCTATGCCAATGTCCACATTTGCCACACCTTCTGCACAGCTCTGGTTACACTAAAGGATTATTTTAGCCTCAGTATAAAAGGATGCTATTGTTAGCTCCCAAGAAGAGAGGTCACTATCTCTTACTCCAAGCAGTGCAGTTGGGTTTAACTCATTCAGAAGAGGGCACATGTTCTTGCTACTTAAAGTATGGCCCCTAGATCAGCATATTTGTCACGTAAAGTATGCTTCATGGACCAGCAACTGTGGCATCACCAAGGCTGCTTGTTAGAAATGCAGACTGTCAGGTCCCACCCCAGGCTTAAGAATCTATCTTTTAACAAGTTCCGCAGGTGATCTATAAGCACATCAGAATTTAAAAAGCACTGGTCTGGCCATTATTATATACCTACTGAAAATCATACTTCACCTTGTTAACACAGATGGGTGTTCAGGAAGAGGGAAAGCCTAGGCTTTGGTAGAGGTTATGGATGGGAAGTGAATACTATAGGGCTAGGAGGGGACCAGGACATGAATTGGCAAAGGTCAGAGAGTGACTCGTGTACTCAAGTTAGGCCCAGGACAAGTCTCTTGACAGTATGCTGAGAAATTTATGTTGATGGCTCTATGACATACTGAGGGGCAAGTCAGGGTCTTTATCTACTGGGAATATTTCAAGGCTCCAACCAAGAGAGTCCCAGGGAATATCTTAGATCCTAACATTAACGGGTTGGGAAGAATTCTTCACTGCTCAGGCCAAATGGGCAGCCTAATCTCATCTATTACTCTGTTGTCTTGCCTTTCCCATCAGCTATGTAGACTCACCAGGAGCCGTAGCCAAAGAGTTCTTGGCAGAAAGATTATAGGGCATGGTGGCTTCCCCTACACACATGAAAGGCTGCATGTAGGGAAGACCCTGAAATGAGTCCTGTAGTAAAGAGGAACAAAAGATCCAGAGGACTATACCTAGAGCTATCTGCTTAGGCAGCGTGGAAGCTGTAGATACTTCATGAGAAACTCTGGAACCTACTCAGGGGGGAGGTATGGGGGGTTAATACAGTATTGTTACCCTTCAGTTGTGTCTCTCTCCTCTGCGAGATACTGCTATTGGATTCCAGTTTTTGAAAGGCTCCTGAAGTTCTGCCTCCAGTGGTTGTTGCCAAAGAACACATTCCATAAATCCCACATCAAATCTCACCAACTTGAAGCCATCCAGTTTTTGCTTTACTTGAACTAACCACAAAACTCACATGACAAGACAAAGAGAAATGCTACCTCCTGTGAGTATCCCTCCAATACCAACTCTGAAGTTGGTCAGCAAGTTGTATGGAGCTGAGCAAAATTTGCTAGCTGATGGGATATGGACATGGATGAAAATTCTGAAAGTGACCCTGAAGGCATTCCAAGGTTATTGCCAGGGTGAAAACACTGTGAGGACTTTGTCCTGACTTTGCCTTGATCGCGGCTGCATGGAGATGAAAGGATTGTAAATGGTTTCCTGTCCCTAGAGCCTGACAGTCCCCTGTGCCATTTTAATTTTTTTGGATCAGAATAGAATGAATGAGCAGGGGAGGTTAATTATCCTAATTAGAAAAGAAGTGAAGTTATGGCCCTTCTAGGTCAGGCACTTGGACAAACCTCCCTTGGCTCCAAGCTTTGGGCATTAGTTCCTCACTTGTATGCCAAAAGATACACAAAGCATCCTCCCCAGTCTTCTGCCAAAGTCCCTGGAGCAAGATAGAGGAGAATTCTTTTCAGGAAATGGTGTGTGATCAGCTTGTGTCCCAGGGCCAGAGAGAGGGTTATCTGGAGGTGGCAGATATGTGGGCACAGCTGGGTGGGTATAAGTGTGTGGGTCCACCCCTAGGCCTCCCTCCTCTGTCCATGACGCCAAGCAAGCTCAATGTGGCTTGCTTGAAATGTGATAATTTCAAAAAGATTTGCACCTTTCCCTGAGCCTCCCTGAGCCTATCTTCAGCTGGCCAAGGATGTTGGTATTTCTTTGGAAGGTAAACTCCTCTGGGACTCTGCTGGTACTTCTTGAATTGATACTTTGTTGTTGGACTCATTGATTCTCAAATACAACATCTTCCCCTTCTTCCTCTCCCAAGCACTATCTATTCTTTGACCAGATCAACCTTGCCTTCAATACAAAATATGCTTTAGATGATGTATGTGAAATTTCTTAGTACAGTTTCTGACACATAGTAGGTGCTCATTAAATGTTAATTCACTCCCTTCTTTCCTACTAGAGAAGAGTGTGTCTGGTACACAGTCATAATCATCACTTTTTCCGCCCTCTGAGCCTCGTATTTGATGTGCGATGTGATAGCAATTTGTGATCTGGTAACATAAAGGGAAACGTAAAGCCTTAGCTAAAGCTAGAGTAGTAACTGTATAATATTAAAGATCAAACTGGCCAATTATTCAGACAGACCCAAGAGGTATGTCTAGTACTTGCCTTTGAATTATCCACATACCCAAGGGATGAATAAAAAAGACCTTAAGCACCATCTTTCAAAACAGGCCTCAGATTGTTGAATGATCAATTTGTGGGTCTATTAAAATTTGCCTTATCCACACAGAATACTCCAAGAGCATTAACATCAATGACTCCTAACAGAATGATAAAGCAAGTGGAGGTCTCAAGAGACCATTTAATCTATCCAACCCTGGTTCCCCCAGACTCCCATCTCCAGCCATTCTGTCTATCTGCTCTTTAAAATGTACTCTTCTGGATTATTTGCAATAGGGACAGGGAATCCAAGGTGTGAATGGCACCAAAGAGTGGATATACTTCAATTCACTTATAGTTAATTTTGGCATCTTTTTAATCCTTTGTAATTGAATATGTATCCACATGATATAGAAATGGATTTAAATACAAAGGCCTGATGATAGAGGAAATGCAAAACCGTCCCACTTTCTTAAACTCATCTCTCATGCAGTTTGGACTCGTGACTCTCTCCATGCTCGCCTCTCAGACGTATACAAAATATTCACTTCTGTAGAATTGCACTCCCCCAAATCTTCCCTAGTGCAGAGGCAGTGTGGCATTTGTCAGTTTTAAAAGATGAATGGAAAGGAAACAGAGGATGTTTGACATATTGAGGAAAAAAGTAATTAGGAAACATGGATGTTAATGGTTCAACTCAAAAGAAGTATTGGCATTGATGTTAAGTAACAGGAGATGTGTCTCCTGAAGTCTTGGGGTTTATTCTTGGTATAAAAACTTTTGGATATATGTAAAAAAAAAATCTATATTTGTGATATATAACTGATACAATAAAGTGATCATATAATCATTCTTTTGATTTCTTGTCCTTGCTTATGCATTTCTTTGTTCTGTTAGCTCTCAAGTCTTGGTACCACACCCCTTAGGAAGTGGAACAAGTCACCCTCCCAGCAGTCAGAACTGGCAACAGAGTTTTACTTTGGTCTTAGGTGGGCATGGGTTCAAAATCAGATCAGCTGGTATAAATTCGATTTGAAAGTAGATTTTTCTTAGACTCCTAGAAGCCTAAGTCCCAAGTTTAATGACTGTAGCTCAGACAGACGTATAGAGCAAGTTCTTCTTATGGGAGGAAGGAAACAGGTGCTAGGTTTATTTGGCAGATAAGTGATGGCCTCAGAAATATTTATCATTATAGAACTTTCAAGGTATATTTTTCTGTCACTGGAGCTTTATACTATTGCCATTTAGGGAAAGAAGTACCAGAAATGCATTTTGTACCTGCTGAGAGTTGGCAGAAAAAAATCTTAAGAAGATAAGATATTTTTGTTAAGACTGCCACCAATTTCCAAGACTGCCTGTGGCATTATTGACAGTAAGTAAAGTCATCTTTTTATTTATTTTATCTGATTTATTCCAAGACTCTCTTGCCTTCCAATTAATAATGCAAACTTAATTTCAAACTAGCTCCAGGCCAGTATAATCTTCTTGGAAGCAGTTGCCAAACTTCCTCTTATTTAATTCTTTATTTAATAATTCCATGCTTGTCGGATAGACTTTTGTTCTTACATGGGAGGTGGCCTCATCAGCTCTCTTGAGGATAGCCATCAAAAGGACTCTGATAGCCTTCCACAGATGGGCTCAGCAAAACCTCTGCCCTTAGTCAACTTGAGCTAATAGTCCTACGACTGTCTCCCTGGCTTTTGGTACTTCAAAGGCACTGAATGATAGAGGTAGGCACTGCTAGAATTATGCCTAATGCCAAAAATACAGAGGCCATGCAAGAGATTGTAGAGATGAAATAATCATAGAACACCAGAATGGAAAAGAACCTTAGATATCATCTAATCTAATGTTTTTATTTTACAGATGCACATACTGAGGGCCAGAGGGGAATGTGGTATGCTCAGAGAATTAGAGATGGAGGAGGAAGGGGAACATGCCTTCCAGTAATGTGTATGGAATTATCTGGGTGCCCGAGTGTTTGACAGAAAGTCCTTGTGTTGTTATTGAGATGCTATAGAAAATATCTCTAACACACGTAAGTCCACATTTCTTCCCTAACAAATATAACCAAATGAATATTGTGGAATCTTTCTTAGTGATACGGGATCTTGCAATATCTCGGGATCATCTGTCTGAACATAGGTATTCCTTGCTCAGGACTACAGAAGTCAGAAGTAAAAGCAGTTGGCCAAATGTGTACTGACCCTGGTGCAGCCCAAGGAAATTGTCACTTTTAAAAATCCCTGACATCATCTACTCTCTCTCTTTCTCTTTTTAAATCACTTGTTTCTTCCTTAAAAACTCTGTGCAGAAATTCTGGGTATTTGAAGATTCTGACCCATCAGACTCTGAATGACTGAGATTTTACTATAAAAAGATAGCTGAATGTTATTTTGGAACCTGAAATTAGGGCAGACATATCATATGCCTTCATTGGATTCTCCTCGCGGTTAGCGCTAAAACTAGAGCCTTTGGGTTGTGGGAAATTCTCCCCATAGGGGATTGTCATAAGCAAGGTACGATGTTCCTGGGGCGTGGAAGTCAGACATCGGGATAAAGAGGGTGAGATTGTGGGATCAAACAGCATGGCATTATTGCAAAGCACTAGACCAGTACTGACACTGCCTGAAATCAGTAATGAGTCAAAGCATGGAACATAGAGAGAACTTCATGGAAAGGGATGGACCTTTAACCACAATGCTTTCCCAGATACATGTTTCCTTAAAATGTTTAAATAGTGAGGCATGTGACTCTCAAAGTGGATGACAGACCATTGCCTGCAGATATCCCACTGGGTGAATCATACATTTCATTCACTTTCACATTCTTTCCTGAACCCAGCCCATCGTCACCCAAACCAAGATAACCAGTATTCCTTGGAAGTGTCCTTTCATTTCTCTGGCTAGGGAGAACTATCTCCCCCTGACTAGGGAAAACTAAGCCTTCCTACCTGTAAACAAATGAGTGATTTTATGCTTGTTTGGTTGATCAAACTTATATTCTGCCCACTATTGAGTAATTCTGCTTCCCAACGTGATCGATCAGGAGCTTGGACACACCTTTGCTAGATCCTGCAGGCTACTTTTCCCTCCAAGTGCCACAGGGCATATCTGAGTAAAATCTAAATACACTAAAGTTAATTTGACTTTAAAGAAATTTTGCAGTAGTCCTTGAAAATAATAAGAGACCCTTCAGGGGTGAGAAATGGTGAAGGGCTTGGCAGTGGAAATTTTATTCTCCAAAATTCGGATTTGAAATACTCCCTGGGCACCACAGCCATAGGAAAGAAATCCTGTTGTAGGTGTGTAACGGTGGACACTTTGTCCTTTCAGGCTCAGAGAGAGGATAAAATTGCCAAGGGGAAAGCCATGACCTTTGAAATAGCTGCTTCCCCAGACTTTCTCTGACCTTATCAAGAGATTAAGCCCCTCAATGGAAACTCCCGGCTTAGAGGGAAAGACATTAGTATTAGGAGAACACATGGGCCCAGGTTACCCTTGGCTTCTCTTAGTGCACAAAGGTGACTCAGTGTGGATAGAGTGATAGACCCATATAATGATCCACAGAATGTCAGGGAGAGACTTACAGCAGTAAACTGAGTGAGTGGCTTCTACTATACAAAACAACCAGCAACCCAGGGGGATGGGAATATTATTATCTCTAAGAGGAAATTAAAGTCCAGAGAGGGGCATGTTTTGGCCAAGATCACCCAGCTTCTGCTGGGAGCAAGGAGGCAATCTTAGGTTTGTTTGGTTCCGAAGCCTACCTCTTCCTGCTCACTAGAGACCTGGGAGGAGAAAACTGGTATGAATGAAAGAGGCTTTCAAAACTAGAGAGTATATTGGGGTTGGAAAGGATATTTAAAGACCATCCAATCAGTCTTACTTTATAGAGATGGAAAACAAGGTCCAGAAAAAGATACTGATTGACTCAAGATGACAGAAGAGAGCTTGGGCAAAAATTGAACACTGAATTCATCTTATCTGAAGGAGAACCTAAGTCTAAAAAGAACCGAAATCTACTCTTTAATCCAGTGACATCTGACTCCATGACTAAAATTTGATTCCAGAGTATCCTGAACATTTTCAGATCTGTCTCTTTAATGGTGTGGTTTGCCCAGAAGCTCCATTTATTCTATAATGGGCTCATCAGGAGCAGATACCTTTATTCTAGGCCTTGGGAACAATCTGAATCTTACTCTTGTAAACTATCTAGGATGTCTCTGTCACTGACCATGAAGTTATCCAGGGAGAAGACTGGGAGTTACTGGATAAAGCGACATCCACTGATTAAAAAATAAAGGTTTTTATGAATTTTGTTTCAAATAATGAAATCTACTTGAAATCCTTTTTGAGAACATTACCACAAACATTTTCAGTTAACACTCTAATTTTTTTCCTTTTGAAGATTTAATTTATTTATTTGAAGGCAAGGGAGAGTATGAGCAGCCTACCCTCTGAGCAGGGAGCCTGACACAGGGCTTAATCTCAAGACCCTGAAATCATCACCTAAGCTGAAGGTAGTTTTTTAACAGACTGAGTCACCCAGGCGCCCCTAACTGTCTAATTCTTGTGTAGGTCCAGCATCCACAGTAAGATCAGGCTTGCAGTAATTTGATAAATTTAGATTTAGAATTGTTTTCTCCTTCTCCCTCCTCAGGCACATTTTATGTTATGTAATGGATTTAAGAGTGTGGGCTCTAGGGGTGCCTGGGTGGCTCTATTGGTTGAGTGTCCAACTCTTGATTTTGGCTCAGGTCAGGATCTCACGATTGTGGGATTGAGCACCATTTTGGGATCTGCACTCAGCATAGAGTCTACTTGAGACTCTCTTTCTCCCTCTCCCTCTCAAATAAATCAAATCTTTTTTTAAAAAAGAATATGGGCTCTGTAGTCACACAAAGCAGTGTTCACGTTCTAACTCTACCACCTATAAGCTGTGTGACTCTGGAAAAGCTATTCACCCTCTCTGTGCATCAGTTTCGCCTTCAAAAAATGAAAATAGTAATATCTCATATTTATTAAATGGTCGCTATGTGCTAGACATTGTTCTCAGTGTTCATACATTTCAACTCCTTTAATTTGCGTGGGTAGCTATCCTCTGTAGTAGGTGCTACTATTTCCATTTAATAGAGGAGAAAACTAAGGCACAGAAAGTTTTGATATCTTGCCCATGATAACACAGCTAGTAAATAGTAAAGGTGGGATTAAATCCAGACTGATTTCAGAGCTGGCACATTTAGCTACTGCACTATATCTAACTCACTGAGTTAATGCAAGGATTAAGTGACATAATGTATTATAAAGTGAAACCTAGGGCCTTGACAAATAGAACTTAATAAATATTGAGCACATTGTGTGTGTTGTTACCAGTTACTTCCCAAAATGTTGATTGGTAACCTGTGCATAACCCCCATTTCTAAAAAGCCTTCCTTGAGTAACTCAACCCACCTGATCCTCCTTATGATTGCATTATTACAATATAAAGCACATAATTTAGGATTAAATTACATGTTGTCTTGGGTAAAAACAAAACAAAACATGTATTTTCTTTTTTTGTATTTTTCACAGTGCTTAATAGACCCATGGGGACTCAAAATGTGTTTGCAGACTGGAATCTACAGTGTGACTATTAGTGCCTGGTGACAGAAATGACAACTGTTCCCACAGCACAGTTCTTCTCACGTTATTCATTATTTATTTATTTGTTTGTTTGTTTATTTATTGATTCTCAATCTTTTATGTTCACATGAATCACATGGAGATATTGGGAATGTGGATCCTGATTCCAGAGGTCTGCAGTGGGGCCTGAGGGTCTGCTCCCAGGTGATGCTGATGCTTCTGGTCTATGAACCACACTTTCTCATGGAATAAATGGTACTATGGAAATTTGAGACCGGTCATGAGCAGCCATTCATTTAACAAGCCCTCATAAAAACCCTACTACATGCAGAGCTTTGTGCTAACAGTCACTGTGAGCAGTGTGAAGATGAATTTAAGGTAGAGTAGGCTATGTGGATTTTCAACTTCGGTCAAGGCTTCTGCTTTCTGCTTCAGTGAGCTAAGTAGATTTTGCATGTCCAAAATTGAAATCTGGAAGGAGAGGAGTGTAATTATTTATTTGTGTGCAAGAATTCGTAATGCCGATTAAGACCATTTAGATTTGCTGATTGTACTTAACACTGTATTTTCCACCATTTATCATTGGAGTAATTATTTGTGTCAAAACAATTTCTGAGGGAACATAATGTAATTTATCTCAAGCCGCAGTTAGATGATCTTGATATTTCAGCCTCTTGAATAGTAGCAGGAGACGGAGGTTTTAAATGGCGTGTGGAAGTAAGATGGGAGGTGGGGCGAGTGCTGGTAACAGGAGTGGGGAGATGAACCAGTTTGATTCATGAGCATGGGGTAAGCAAATAACATCCTGGACATTTATTTACACACTCTTCTCAAAGTAAATGAACCAGGGGCAGCACAGGCTATGGGTAACACAGTTCAATAGTAAGAACGCTGGGCCAGAAGTCAGGAGACATGCAATCTAGTCTGTCTCCTCTATTGATCTCAGTGTGGGACCTTGGATAAGTTGCCCCATCTCTCCAAGCCTGCTGAAGTAGAGTCAAGCATGGCAGTCCTAGCAGTCAGACCAAAAGACATTATCTGAGAATGTTAGGTCAACAAGCAAAAGTAATATTAAAAGGTCAAGACAGCACGAGCAACTATTTTGCACACATCAGATCAAAACTTGTTCTTCAAACCTCCCAGATATATAACGGAAAAACCAAAGATCATTCTCCCTTCTTTCTAAGTGGGAGTGGGAGAAACTCCATTCCATTTGCGGAATACCTTTTCCACCACAGAAAGAGTCTCTTCCTGCATATCATTTAACTTAGTGACATATTAAAACATTTTTAAGAATGGAGATAGAAAAGAGGGTTAGGAGGTTGGACCCTCTCCCACACTTCCACCAAATGTGTCCTTTATTGAAAAAAAATTGTAACATGAGCCTTGCATGTGTCTGTGTGCCATTTGCCTCTTATATCTAAAAATTGGAGTGTGCCAAAACCCCAATCAGAACTAATAAATGTTTCTGATCATTCTGCTCCCAGTCGACTTGGGTTTTATTGCAACAATTATTCATTCCCTTTCTTATAGATCCTAATTCTAACTCGGTGAGTGTCTGGCTCCAGCTATGGGCCATGACACTTAAATCACGGTGTACTTTGGATGGTGCCCCTCTTGCAGGGTGACCATAACTCAGAACACTTCCTGGGTATGCTATTTAAATATCCAACTCAGCATCCTGTGATATAAAGAACTCCTCCATGCCATTTGTTATGATAGGTGCTGTGAGGCACGACTCTGATTCCCGGGACTCAAATATACAATAAATCCGACTACACTCTGCTGGCAGTGCACATAATTATAAAATATGCAGAATGCTTGTTATTAACTAGTCTCATGGAGAAGATCTACTGTGCCATGCAGGATATATTTGGGAATAGAGCTACAAACAGTGATTGATTTTTTAAAATTCATGTCTCTCCTATCCTTTTAATCATTCAACCTCTAAGAACTAGCAAACATTTATAGACATTTAATGAATGGGAAGCAAGGCCCATTTGCAAAGGCTGATAAAAATTATTGTTTGCCTCTTAAGTGAAGATTAAGTTCCGCTTTTGTTTTTAATATGAAATTATTTAACATAGCATTTTTTATGGTGCCTATGCAGAAATAGAGACCAAGATATAAATCAGCTGGGAATTATCAAGGGAGTCACCTAATAGTTATAAAACAATGAAAGCCATTCATAATATTTAACTGTTTGGATTCCAGTTGAATAGACAATCATTCTTTGGCCCATATTTATTCTCAGAAGACAGGCTTTCATGTACATTAAACATCAAACAACAAAAACACTAAAAACTTACACACAATTCCTTCCTCTGCAGTGAAGCCACAGTAGTTCCTTGTTTGGAGGGTCCTTGCAGAAGAAGGAATGTTCAATAGGGACTGACTGAAAACCCTAAGGATGGTGCCAGACCCCATTATAGGGAGAGGCTGCAGGCATGTAAGAACAGAAATTGGCTTCGCTTGGTTGATGCTGGCTTTCTTTTCAGTATGGTGCTTCCCAGAGCGTGATGCAACCAGGCTTCCATTCTAGGAACAGTATTCAGCCATAGCCACACAGATAGGTGTTTTTCAACATGGCCTCTTCCTTTTCCTTTGTGGAAGGGAGTCTCTTGGGCACAACAGATCCTAGAACTCACTTCTGTTAGTGCCAAGGGACTCCTCACTGGAGTCAAGGCTGCAAGGCCCCAGATTTAACAGTTTCCCAGGATTAAGGAGCCTCCAAATAGATGCTCACTGGTGTAGCAGCTGATTTCTTACAACTGTGGGAGGGTGGTTACATCTTTATCAGGTTACTCATTAAAGGGAACCCTTGGAATTCAGCTGCCTTCAGTTTCGGCTATTCCTTGCTGACTGGTGACATTCTCTTCTACGTGTCTCTTTGTCCACCACAGCTTATGAGCACAGAGTCTGGAATCAGAATGTAGAACTTAATTTCTCAGCTTCCTATTAGCTGCGCAACTCTGGGTAAGTTATTTGCCAAGATTAAATAAAAAATAATGTATACGAAGAACTTAACTCAGTGCCTTGTCCATATTAAGCAGTCAATAGATGTTGTTGTTTCTTAAATTATTAGAAAGTGCTCTTTGGGTAATGAGGGGCAGAAACCTGACTGAAACTGCCATTAAAGAAAGCATCATTAACTTAAGGAATTGAAGTTTAGAGATCAGATGATATCAGGACTCAGTTTCTTAATTGTTTGTCCCTGCTTTACAAATATCAAATTTTGACATAAACACTGTACCTCCGTTTCTTAGTCTGTAAAATGGGATAATAATAATAAATCTACTTCATAGGATCATTGTAAACATTCAGTGAGTTCATGCATATGCGGTGCCTCCCACAGGGCTTGGCACTAGTGTGTTAGCTATTATAATTATGTTTGTTGCTGTTATTTGAATATGCAGCATCTTTTTTCCCTATGTTTTCCCTCTATGTCTTGACATCCCATCTCCCTTCTGCTTCTGCCTTCAACTGCTTCTTTTATTCTCCTTCCTATGTCCCTTCCATACCTATTCTATTTACCCTGCTCCATGAGTTATTATCACCCTCCTTGCCAGTTCCAATGCCTCTGATCTATGGAGATGTTATGGCAGGCAGGGTTTCCTGTCGGATATGGGCAAACAAAATTACAGGGGATGCCCTAGATGGCACAGAGTAAATATGAACACTTCCATTTAATCCACTGATATTCCGCCCTTCCATCAGCCATATCCTCTCCCTTAAATGGCTTCATGCACTCTTTGATGATAAAGATTTATCAGACACTGTCTCTAAGTATCTATAAGACACTGGCACTCTCCCACTCCTCTCTCAGGAGCCCAGTGGCCCCTGCACTTCCTTGCCTACCCTGGACTTTCTCTGGGGATCCCTCACTTAGGTCTAGGCCCTAAACTACAAACCATCCCCTTCCTATCCCTCAGAAAAATTGCCCATTTTATGTACCGTACCTTTAGGGCCCTGACCTCATCCAGGTGACAATGGGTCAACCAAATAAAATAATACCATATAGCGTGTCATCCTTCCCTGGGAATGGAATGCACCTGTCACTAGAGGGCCTTTAAGAAAAAACATTAATGGGACTTTCACTCTGACAGTCCAAGGGAAAACAATCTGTGGGCAAGAAGTTCCTTCTCAAGTCACATTCTCTGGGTGGTTTTGCCAGATTGCAGAAAGGTTAATTTTTAAGAGTCTATGCATTGTGTTCCTACTGGCCACTCCTAGACTTCCCCAAACTCCTTTTCCATTCATCCTCTCCTAAAAACAAAATGTTACTGAACTTGGGTTTCAAACTCCAGGGAATATGTGGCCAGCCCCATCCACATCAAAGCAGCAAATATCCTTTCTTTCCTGGGAGCGATTCATTCATCTTTCCTTGGAGAGAGAGAATTCACAGGAACAAACCCTCAATAGAAATCATCCTGGAGATCTTAATCATTTTGCCTTTGCAATTTTGCAGGGCAGAGGTCTTCAAAGCTTCTTTCGGGTTATAAGAAGCCCTTTGTGCTGACCGGTCAATGAGTAGGATGAGATTGGGGGCTGTATGGGAATAAAGGTAGGGAGGCCATTGTATTGCTGTCTGTAGCTGGAACCTATTCTGCAGCCTATCATCAAAAGCAATTTGCAGTACATTCAGGCACAAATCCAATTAAAAAGCAGAAAGGGATTTGCATGCATAAAATAACTCTGATGTATGGTTTTAAAAACGACCCTGATAGCTAAAATTCAAATGCCTCTCTTTGTGAAGGTCCATATCTGGAGCAGGTTAGCTGATGGTTGAGTCTCTGCCCCAAAGTATCTGAAAGATTAGATGAAATTACATTCTCAAAGCTCAGGGTGGCTTGGTGGCAAGGAACAAAATAAAACCTGACACACACAGCTAGGCGCTAGTTTCGGTAATTTACCCTAGTGAAGAAGCTCCATTCTTTGAATTCTGGATAGCCTGAGGCAAAAGCCAGATGTCAAAGCACATGGCACAGTGTTTGGCACCTAGTAGGTGCCCAGTGAGTATTCGTTGAACTGAATGAGTGGCCAAAGTTCTCCTTTGGTCTTTGGCAGGCACTGTTTGTTGTCTCCCCAAGATCAATTTCCCTCTTCTTTGCTAACATAATCCTGGTTTTGTTTAAGGTGGCAATGTGCCCAGCTAAATACTCCCTTTCCCAGTCTCCCTTGCAACTGGTGTTGAGTGGGTAGGGCATGTATATAGTGCTAGCCAAGGGGATGTAAATGGAAGCCTATTGGGGAAACTGGCAAAGATTTTGTTTACCCGATAAAAGGTGATAGATGTGATTGGTACTGCCCTTTCTCCACCTTCCTGCCTCCTGGGAGCACTGATATCTCAGCCATCTTGTGACCATGAGGTAACAACCATGAAGGTGAAAGCCAGCATGCTCAGGATGGTGAAACAGGGAGAACTTAGTTCTTTGATGAAATTCTCGAACAGGGCAATCGGTGCCTACAACTACCTACTAGGAGGCTTCGGGTACATATTTTGAAAAGCCCTATTTGTTTAAACTGCTGCTAGTCAGGATTTTGATATTTGCAGCCTCACATGATCTTAATAGATACATATCTCCCTGCCCTCAGGTTTCCAGGACCTTAAAGTTGGCTCCTGGGTATGCAGCATGTCTCACTGACACTTCGCCCAAGTCAGCCTGCTGTGCCAGGGCAATGCTTAGACTCTTCAAAATTAACCTTTCTGCAGGCTGGCAAAACTACCCACAGAATGCAATTTGGGAAAAGTTTCAGGTCTTTCCTGACCTCCATCCACCACCATCAATAAAACCAAAGCATAACTGTGTCCTACTTCCTCAGGGCCTGGCAAAGTGATAGGGGCTAATTAAACAAATGCCTGCATGTGAAAGCTTGAGTTCTCCAAACTGTTAGCCTCCAAGGGTGGCTCCTTCCATTCCAACAACTGGGTTTTGTTAGTTGTGGGAAGGACATCAAAGGACACATTTTTAGCCAAAGAAAGATTTTGGGTGTCCATCAACGCCATGTTGGAAGAAGTCACCTTCAAAAAGTCTGGCTCTATTTGGAAGTATTGTGGGGATGACTTTTTATTCCTTTCACAGATTTTATTTAGTTGTCAGTAACATTTGCAAAAAAAAAAAAAAAAGCACTGGATATGATCCTCTGCAGAATTGTAAAAGTTACTGTGCTGTATAAATTGAGGACATGATTATGATGTCTAATGCAAACACATTTTTTCAGATTCTCTCTCTCTCTCTCTCTCACAAACACACACCCTTAAAGAGAGGGAGCAAGAGAAACAGAATTTAAAAGCTCATTAAAGCTGAGCATTGATGAATTGCACGTGCTGGGTGCCCCTCCCATGCAGAAGACTCACTTGTTTGGTTCTCTGTCTCTGTGATCTAACAGCCTGTGCCCCTGTGGTGTTTTCCAACGTTCATTAGTTATTCCACTGTGTGTTGGCATTATATTGAGGAGCCCATAATGAAAATAAAAGTTATACAGTGACTTGCCAGGAGACACAAAATATATACTTGCTTTAACTGGACAGTGAACCAAAAAGCAAAAACTCTGGCAGACTTATAGTTGCCACAGCAAGGGAAAGGATTGCATTTCATCCTCAGACATCCAAGATCTTCCCCACTCTTGAAAGATAGGAAAAGGAGCATGCCAAGTAATGAACTGACAACATTTCAGTGCCATGGCAGGAGAGTTCCAACCCTTATGAATATCTAATCGATGCTGGTCTCAGGTACTTTACTCACCACCTTTTTCCCCCCTGCTCTCTCTTTTTCTCTTGTACCTTAGTGCATCATTTCAATATAAGCTATGGCATTTCTCAGAACATTAAAAAGACTAAAGTCAGTATGGAATATAAATAGCTTTGAAACATCTCCAGAATGTGTCATAAAGAAGCAGGGAGATAAAAATTTAAAGAGAGAGAAGGTATAAACATAAAATAAAATAAAAGCATCTTAAAAAAAACAAATCTTTTCCTCACTGGGTGGAATTTGTCAGGGATTTAGGTGTGTGTGCTTTAAGAAACCTGAGAAATGTTTTAGGCAAATGGAATCATATTGTTTGTGGGAAGGTGGGGTGGGGAGGGAGGTGGCTGTGTCATGTGGAAGGGTGAAGGAGGAGGGAGGAGCCTGATGTCTCTCCTAGTCTCCTGAGGTTCCTTGTGGGACACGTAGATCCACAAAAGGGGGAATGGTGGTCCGTTAAGAGAAAAGAGACTTCCTTAAGGTCCTTGATTAAACTTAATATTTGGTAAGTCCTTCCTCTAGGGTTTCTCCAATTTAGTGTGTACCAGAAACATCAATAACTTGAAGTGCTTAAGCACCTGAAGCACACACATTCCCATCTCACTTGTGGAAATTCTGATTCACTAGGTTTACAGTGGGTCCCCTCGTTTTCATTCTTAATAAAAACCCTGGGTGAGTCTGCCACTGTTCATTTGGGGAATTAGACATGAGAAGCACTGCCTTCTGCAGTGAGGAGAGAGACCAGTCCCTCTGCCACTTCCTTTGAGACTCCAAAGCAGGGGACTCTTCTATTTCTAGAGAAACCAGGGCATGAAAGAAGCAAATGTTTCTGTTAAAAATGGTGCTAGCCAGTGCATTTTTGGTAAGAAAATGGCATTGTTTTTCACAGGTCAGAATGATGTCTTTCTGTGACAGAGGTGCAAGGATGCATGACTTTATGTGGGCAGGTACAGGAAAAGAGGAGGACACTGAGAAGACAACAGAACATGACAACTAATTTTGTTTTCTTTTGTTTTAATTTTATTTCACACATATATTCTGAAATATCTTTTTTAAAAGATTTATTTTAGAGAGAGAAAGAAAGAGTGCAGTGGAGAGGGGCAGAGGAAGAGAGAGAGAGAGACTTTCAAGCAGACTCTACACTAAGTGCAGAGCCCAATGCTGGGATTGATCATATGACCCTGAGATCACAACCCTGATATCCTGACCTGAGCCAAAATAAAAAGTCTGTGCTTACTGAATGAGCCACCCAGCTGTCTCACTAAGTATCATTTTAAATCTTATGGCAGTCTTAAGGTTTAAAAGAGATATTTCAGGGGCATCTGGATGGCTCAGTTGGTTAAGTGTCCTACTCTTCATTTCAGCTCAGGTTGTGATCTCAGGGTCGTGAGATCGAGCCCCACATTTGGCTCTGTACTCAGCGGGAGTCTGCTTGAGAATCTTTCTTCCTTGCCATCTCCCTCTACCCCTACCCCCACTTGCACACTTGCATGTGCTCTCTCTCCCTAAAATAAATAAATCATATATATATATGTATATATATATACATATATATGTATATATATGTCTCATCCCTGGAAATTCTGACTGAGTATGCCTGGGATGGAAATGGGGAAACTATATTTGTAACAAACTACTGCAGCATTCTGATGAAAAGTGAGCCTTGATAAGCAGCAAAGGAGAAAAAATTTGTGTTGCCAGGCAGGTTTAGGTTACTATAGCAACCAAACCGAATCTCAGGACCCACTTCTGCAAAATGGGACCATGACACCTGCTCTCCCAACTTTATAAGATTAAAGATCAATGAAGATGATTTATTTTTATTACCTAAAAAACATGCAAGAAATCTCAGATCACACATTCTCCCTTTGTTTCAAAAATTAACATTCTCTGGGAGCCTTTCCCCTATGGTGATGAACAAGACAAGAATGTCCACTGTCATCATTAGTATTTAGTACTGGAAGACTTAGCCTCAGCAATCAGACAGCAAAAAGAAATAAAAGACATCCAAGTTGGCAAGGAAGAAGTTACACTTACACTATTTGCAGAGGACATGATACTCTATGTAGAAAACCTGAAAGACTCCACCAAAAAAATCACTAGAACTATTACATGAATTCAGCAAAGTTGTAGGATATAAAATCAATCTGCAGAAATCTGTTGCATTTCTATATGCCAGTAACAAAGCAGCAGAAAAATAAATCAAAGGATCAATCCTATTTGCAATTGCACCAAAAACTTTAAGATACCCAGGAACAAACCTAACTAAAGAGGTAAAAGAACGATACTCTGAAAACGATATAACACTTATGAAAGGATTGAAGGGGACACAAAGAATGGAAAAGCATCCCTTGCTCATGGTTTGGAAGAACCAACATTGTTAAATGTCTATACTGCCCAAAGCAATCTACACATATAATGCATGCCCTATCAAAATACCACCAGCAATTTTCAAAGAGCTAGAACAAACAATCCCAAAATTTGTATGGAACCACCATAGACCCCAAATAGCTAAAACAATCCTGAAAAGGAAAAGCAAAGCAGGAGGCATCATGATTTCAGACCTCAAGCTATATTACAAAGCTATAGTCATCAAGATAGTATGGTACTTGCACAAAACCAGACACATAGATCAATAGAGAATAGAGAACCCAGAAATGAACTCACAACTATATGGTCAACTGATCTTTGACAAAGCAGGAAAGAATATCCAATGGAAAAAACACAGTTTCTTCAACAAATGGTGTTGGGAAAACTGGACAGTGACATGCAGAAGAATGAAGCTGGACTACTTTCTTACACCATACACCAAAATAAATTCAAAACGGATGAAAGACCTAAACAATCAAAACCTTAGAGGAGAACACAGGCTGCAACCTCTTTGACCTCAGCCGTGTAATTTCTTATTAGACATGTCTCCAAAAGGAAGGGAAACAAAAGCAAAACCGAGCTATTAGGACTTCATTAAGATAAAAAGATTCTGCACAGCAAAAGAAACAATCAACAAAACTAAAAGCCTACGGAATGGGAGAAGATATTTGCAAATGACATATCTGATAAAGGGTTAGCATCCAACGTCTATAAAGAACTTATTGAACTCAACACCCAAAGAATAAATAATGCAATCAAGAAATGCGCAGAATAGTTGAATAGACTATTTTCCAAAAAAGACATCCAGATGGTTAATAGACACATGAAAAGATGCTCAACATCACTCATCATCAGGGAAATACAAATCAAAACCATGGTGAGATACAACCTGACACCTATCATAATGGCTAAAACAAAAACAAACAAACAAAGAAACATTAACATTCTCTGGCTACTCAGAAGTCCAGCAGTGCATCTTGGGAAATACCAAAACCTTTTTGAAAAAAATTCATCCCACCAGACTGCGATGCCACAGACAAGTGTCCTGAACGCAAGGATGCAAATGAGCATTTAGTACACCAAGATCATATTATGCAAAATAAATAGTTCTCAGCTGGGGTGCTTAAGGACACTATTATCATGGCAACTGCTATTACATTAGCCATGACTATCACCTAAGCTATTCTGAGTGCTACAAAAGTTGAGCACACACTCAGATATTTCTCTGACTGTGGTGGGATTAGCTGAACCCAGTGTGGCCCGGGCATGGAGGAAGTCAAATTAGAATCACCATGGGTATCACAGTGGGCTTTCTGGTGAAAGGACATGAGACTGAGACTCCAGACAGTTGGTGAGGTCTCAGTCTTGGGCAAGTTCCATAGCATCTCCAGGTTTCAGTTTATAAAGTGAGGAATCTGCCCCCCCAAGAGTGTAATAAAGATCAAATAAGATCTAGGCATGGCAATATATGGACAAGTTGAAGGTATTGTCACATTAAATTTTAACCAGAACCATCACTCAACAGCACTGTTCTCTCCCTATGCCTTTAAGAGACAATAGACAATCAATCTCTGAAACTGGAGATGCCACCCAAGTTGTGTCCTGGGTTCAGTCTCTGTCAGTGCTATATTTATCTATCTTCACTTCTCCCCCTTGGACATTGAGAATGCATGACTGAGAACTCCAAAGCCCTGCCAGAGCCTCATATACCGAAGACTGAATGGTATTTTCAAGGCAGGGACGTGAAACCAGACATTTTAGAAGATTTGCCCAAAATAGACCAAACTAAATGGGTTGTTTCAATATTCTTCTAATTTTAGCTCAACAGTTTGTCAGAAGATTCTGCTAATTAGAACAGCCCATTCCCTGAGAATTTTGATTAACTAATCCTTAGCTTCCTTATTTGTAATAATAAAAAAAAGTGAGTTATTTAATTTGGCTTTCTGCCGTAGAAGTGGTTCAGTAGTCCAACCCTGAAGCACCACAAACAAAGATGAAATGTTTTCTGTACAGTTTATGGGCAACAGTTGAACAAGAAATAAGGTGAGACTATAATGGAAAGAAGAAGGAAGCATCTGTATGACCTCTTTGGGGTTTGTGTCCAAAACCTTGGGATGTCTTTTCCAGATTGACTCAGGAATGTGGCAGTGATTGATAAGTGACACAGTGATATTTGGTTTGCCCTGGGAGCCCTTTTTGGAGCTATGACACTTGTTTGTTAAATGAGAGCTACTGATCTCCATTTGATTCTTTTTTTCTGGTTGGATAGAGTTACACACACCCACAATCCTGCAAATTTTGTCCTATGCAGTTGGGAATGGGATGCCTTGATTCATCGAACATTCTAGTTTAATAAAGTACTTCCCTATTCACCCTTTAGGGATTTATGATTTTCAAAGAGTGAATATAAAGCAAAATATCATTAATAATATCACTTCAGGTTGAGCATAATTTCATCTTTTTTTGGTAACTTAAGGAGGTACTTCAAGGCCTTGAAGGGTTCCTGAGCTATGAGGTAGAACATCAAGTTTCCTTGTGTTTTATTGATGTGCAGGAGGGCTAGCTAACAGAGAGGTCTTTGGAGTACTGAAGTGCTGGGAAATGAGCCTTTGCTGTGTTATTCTGCTGGGGCACAACAGGATGCTCTCTGCATTAGTTAGAATATTCCCCTCCCATTTCCCTCTCCCTCTGCCAGCTCCTCTCAACCCTCTTCACCTTGCATTCCCCTGAACTCCCATCTGCCTGCTGTTTCTTTTTTTAACTTTAATTCCAGCATAGTTAACATACAGTGTTATATATTTTTTTCTGTTCTAAAATGTACCTCTTAATGAAGTTTTTCTTTTAATTCCAGTAGCGTTGACGTGCAGTGTTATATCAGTTTCAGGTGTACAATAGTGATTCGACAATTCTATGCATCACTCAGTGCTCATCATGATAAACGTGCTCTTAATCCCCTTCACCTGTTTCACTCATCCCCCACCCATCTCCCCTGCCTGCTGTTTTGAAAGTTCTATTTCCTTGAAATAAAGCAATTTTGTGTGATAGGAGAAATATTTGAACCAACACCCAAACGCTAAATCCATTGTCATTCTATAATGACTCATTAGTGATTCTGTGATGACAGTAAAGACACATGGTATTACAGTCCTGGGCTGGAGGTTCTGGGTGCATCTGTCACTTGGTGGGGAGTGACTCTGCCAAGAAGCCAACAGGGACCCTACACTCTCATCAAAGACGCTGTCCTAGAGTTGGAAATCTGGGCTGTCCGTGATGGCTGCCACACTGACTGCTCATGAAGCCTGCAGCGGGCTGTGAGGACCCGGGTAAGTATTTTGTCCAAACTGACTTCTAATCTTTTTTACTGTGGGTCAGGGCTTGAAGTTCAATGCTGGAAGGGATCTCAGTGGGCATGTAGTTCAATAATTTTCAATCCTAATTACTCCCTAGAATCACACAGGGGTGTTTAAAGTCCTGGTCCTACTCCAGACCATTAGCTCACTGTCCTCATTATCCTACCTGATTGTCACACATATATGGAGAGTAGGTATTATTGGCTCTATTTACAGAGAGGCAAACAGATGCTCAATGATGTTAAGTGGCAGTGCCCAATATTACACAGCTAATTAAGTAGCAGAGCTCTGATTTGAGCACAGATCCTTGATTTTGAATGTAAGATCTTTCTCTTTTTTGTAAATACTGGAACACTTCTTGTCACTGAGGGACACCCAGTCCACTGGGTGGCAGAACTCTTCAGACCTCTCTGGTTATTTTCTCAGACTTCCTCAAAGAGGTGACTTTAAATCACGTCTCAAACTGCGCTGGCTTTTTCTATTCTTCAGAGGAAATCTGTTGACTCTATAGGATGAAGTCTTATTTTCATGGTGTGGAACAGCAGGCCCTTCATCCTTAGGCTCCTGCTCCTTTCTCTAGCTTCATTTTTTCCTTCCTCATTTTCTGCCTTTGTGCTAAAAAGATTGTAGGAACTGGACTGCAGAACACTTTAAACTCCAGGCGGAGGAGTTCAAAGTTTAGTGTCTAGAGAAGGGCTGTCCTGTAGAACTTTCCATTGTTAGGGAAATGGTCTCTATTTGTGCTGTGCAGTATGGAAGTCACTAACTGCATGTGGCTTTTGAGCACTTGAAATGTGGCTGGTGGGATTGAGGAATGGCATTTTAAATTTTATTTAATTGTAATTCATGTAAGTTACATTTAAATAGCCATATGTGTCTAGTAGCTTCCATACTGGACAGCACATATAGAGAGGAAGTAGGGAAGAACACCATAATGACAAGTTGAGGAAACGTACTATGGCAGCAGTATGTCAGCTATTGTCAAGGGGATCACATAAGACTAGGAGCACAGACACTAAGAGTAGACTGCTTAGATTCAAATTCCACGTGTCACCTACTAGCTGTGTCACACTAAGAATATCACTGAAGCTCTCTGAATCTCAGGATCCTTGCTTGCAAAATGGGAACTATCATAGTGCCTACACGAGGGAGCACTACACTATGAAATGAGTTAAAATTCATGTACCATTTCAGCACAGTGCCTGGTCCACAGTAGGCACACCTCAGCAGAATTTTAGAATCTTCATCTGCTCATGGCTGAGTCATGGAGAAAGAGGAAGGGGTTCCATGTTGCTCAGCTGTTTTACAAAACTCAGCTGAGTCTCTGTCAATTAAAGAATGCAATATATGGAAAATCATCACCTCACAATGGGAATTTATGGAGAGGATGGAAAAAGTGTTCCTAAGGCAGAGGAATAGGCAGTAGGGAGAGGGAACTGAGTGACCATTTTCCAAGTGAAGTTCAAAAGCAGGGAACCAGGAGGTTCTGGAAGTAAAAAAAAAAATGCACTAGAAGAACATGAATGTAGAGGAGAAATCATTTCATAGACTGATATTATAAAGTTTTTCTCTATGTTTTCTTCTAGGAGTTTCACAGTTTGGGATCTTACATTTAAATCTTCAATCCATTTTGACTTGATTTTTATGTGTGGTGCAAAATAAGGGTTTCACTTCAGTCTTCTGCATGTGGATATCTAGTTTTTTCCAACATCATTTGTTGAAGACACTATCCTTTCCCCATTGTGTGTTCTTGACACCCTTGTCAAAGATCAGTTGACTATATCCGTGGGTTTATTTCTGGGGTCTCTATTCTGTTCCACTGGTCTATATGTCTGTTTTTATGCCAGTACCATACTGGTTTTACTTACTATAGCTTT